>PNEQ01053209.1:0-142512 GCA_003012365.1 Medauroidea extradentata
GGCTACTGCGAATGGTTTCTCCGCGTATCCATTTTCCGTTCCAGTTCGTCCGAACCAAAATTCCTTGATCAATTCGTTCCGTTCCCGCGTCTGCCTATGTTTACATCGCATGCGGGTTAGGTTATGTGACGCTGGACGTGAACAGTGAAAATGTGTTGCATGGTTTTCGAAACGTGGATATGTCTTCATTACTAAACAAGCTGCGGTGGTGTTTATTTGGCAAGAATAAAAATCTCGCATAACATTCTTTACAATAAAAAAAAAAAATAACGAATATGTGTCGTGAATTATCGACAGAGTGTTTGGTTATTTATAAAATGTAATTTTTCCAAAACGAAGTACAAAATTATCCAGGAGGGCTTTAACGTAAGTTCAATCACATTTTGTTGACAACTTTTTTCTGCATGTAGTACCAAATTTTCGTTACGGTAGTACCAGAATTTTTGAATACGATCGTTAGTCATGGCTTGATAATTACAATTAAATTTTGAAATATACTGTAATTGCACATGATGTCAATATTTTTATCAAGTTTTTATGTACTGTTTGTTTCCGTATGTCGATAACACGTACGAAATTTTCACGCAGTATTGTTTTAATATATAGGACGTTGTTGTTTCCTATGATGCCCACTGTACACAGTTTTGTCGGTTGGAAATAGTACGTCGGCGCGCTGCACAAATTGAGCCAATTAGAAGCTAGCGAAGTGCAATAACATTACGTTATTTGTTTACTTCAGGACTCAACTTAGAGTGAACGGAGAATAGCGTCCCTGTAATTTTTGCATGCAGAAACTCTTCGTGTACTAAAACTAGCTACGAAAGAAATACACAGCATGATATCTTTCTGAACCAAATTTATGATGAAAAATATTTCCAGCAGCCTTTGACAAAATAGTTGCATAAGGTAGGTAACTTGTAATATTAAATTATTTACTTGGCTGACTCCCGTGACAATTACATGAAGGGTATTCTTTGAAATCTGAAACGTAGGTACCATAAATTGAGTGCAAATGCAAAACGTTAAAGTTCCGATAAACTGTTTCACTCAGTAGAGAGTTATGATGATTATAAAAATAATGAAACGTGCCTCGACTAGTGAGAAAAGAGCGTAGAGCAATGTGATCTTAATCAAAGGGTATCGTAAGGTGAAAAAGACTTTTCAAGGACAATCCACGCCCTAAAACCAAACTAACAGCAAACTAATCATGGCGAGTATGTGTGCGAGGTACAGGCTCTGTATTAATGAGAGTCGTGACTTAGCTGAAGTCTTCCTGCGGTGAGCGCAGTTCAATGTCACCTCGATTTCTTGCAAACCTCTCTGCTACCGGGTTTTCTCGACCTCTTCCCTCTAAACACACTAATCCATTAAAAAAACTCCACCGGAGCGTCTTGCTCAAAACTCATAGATACGGCTCCTTCTTATTTACATAGCACAATAAACAAAACTACTAGTAATTACTCCGAGATATACAATTTAACTGATCTACTGAAATAAGCCTGTAACTTAGTAAGTTAATGCACTCCATATAAAATTAAACCTACGTCAGCCATTAAAACAAGCTAAAGAAAACTAATCAATTAAGCACAAAAATATCCATCAACGTGAAATAAGATACAAACTAAATACGTAACGTAATATAATAAATGATCGTGGGGCTGTAACTAGCAATATGTTAGAGAATCTTAAGATTCCCAGAGTCTTCCAATGGAATTCCACTTTCTCCGAAGGTTTTTTAAGTAAGTTACTTATAAAATTGTATGTGCCTTACAGCGTCAAGTAGGTAAAAAATTGCTACGTACGCTCCACAAGCGATTCCCAGTTGGAACGATAGAAAAAGTTTTGTATTGATCTTAAGCAGTATGACCAGACACTGAAAATTTTAACTTTGAATTTAAATTTAATAGGTTGGACTATTTGCGTTCCACCAGAAAAATATTTTCAAGCTGCAGATTAACAATACGTGAACTCTCTCGACTAACTTATTTACTCCATGGTTGCAAGCTTGTGTCACTGTACGGCCGCTCTGGGCACATCAATGCAATATTCACTCCGATCGAATCTATTAAAGCCGAGCGCGGCCTAAACTTACACTGAACATAATAAAACTATTCACCTTTAAAATCACAAGTTCATCCAGGCCCAATATAAAAAAAAATTGTTAAAAAAAAATTTGCTAGTTTTACTAAAATATAAAACAGCAGAAAGAAATGCGTAAATACTGTGACAAAAACCTAGGCACCACAAGCTGCATCCTGTTATCATTTATTTTAAATTTAATTAGTGGCTTTATATTTATCTGGTTAATATTTAATTGTTAATGAGCCAATAAACTTTTACTTCGTAACTGAATTGGAAATATTAATAATTACATAGTACTTATGTAATGGTGATGAATTGCGCGAGATATATGAAATAAGACATTAGAGCAAAAGCGTGGCAGGAAATTGACAATAGGAAGAAAATATCATACATAATACACGTACGTAGAAGGGGTTTGGGCCCTTGTTTTTTTTTTTTTTTTGTGACATACTAAATATGAAAATAAATTCATTAACTTTTCCCACATAAATACACTTCAGGAAAATTAAATACATATGCAGGGATAAATCTGTAGTTAATGTAAAGAAAGCGCAGCGTAGGCGTGAATAATTGAGTCTTGGGTCCACTGGTAGTTACAAGGTATACAGTTATTTTCGAGGAAATGGGGCAGGAGGAGGTGTCGGTGGACCAACCTTGAGGGATTATTGCCGTTTCTCACTAAATATTATTTAAATTAGATCACTGGAACTAAACCATGCAGTTAATATTGTAGTATAAACTAACACAACTACATATATTTTGTAACAGAACAATATGATTATATTTTATTTACACCTTCAGGTTGTTCAAAAGGTAAACAAAAGTTTAATAGATTTTGGTGATATTTTATTGTTTCGTGTAATGATACAAAAGATACCTTGGAAAACTTTGGAAAACTATATTCCATGCATTTTTATCGTAAATATATACAATTTTACTAAAAAATATTAATTCATACAAATTAACAACAAATAGTTTTTACACTGTGTTACATCTCAGCTCAGATGTCCCTTTTAATATTGACAAGTAGCAATTTAAGATATTCATGACTTGTTTACCGTTAAGAGTCATGCGATTATAACTATATTGGAATGTAATGTTTAAACCTAAAAATGTTAAGTTTAAGTACAATACGACAATGTACAAATCCTCAAGCTATATATAGCTTGTACATTGTTTATGACACAGGCTTTTTATGTACACTTTTGATATGTTACTTCTAATTCAAAATATCTGTAACTATTTTCATTGGTTATATAAGTGCAAATTCGACCATAATCATCCATTTAATGCTATCTTCCATATACTGGCACATTAAGTTACGTTATGGTACTTTAAGTTGCAGCTATCATTGGCTACTAAGAAATTTGTTTCTAAGTAGACTGCAATCTGGCTGAAATTTTTCCCAAGAAAATCATAGTATATTGACACGGTTTTTTTAAACTGCTTTTGTAATAATTTTGTATGAGCTCGCAGATAGTTTATCGCACTTCGTGTAACTATATATAAACGCGTAGGTAAACATCGAAATTGAAATGTTACGGGATTTAAATACCAAAATTTGTATCCAGCGACCTTTTAATGACGTGGCGTACTCTATAAGGTTCCCCCTTTTCTTTTAATTCAAAGTTTCATGCTCGACACGAGCTTTTTATCCCTCGCGTGAACTTACTCTTGAGAATGATGGTAATAGGTAAATTCACGAGATATGCATACACTTTTTTACAGTCGTGTTGCACTGTCTGTTCCTTAATCAGTTTAGCCGAGAGACGTAAGTTTGACTCGCCTACTGTGAAGCTCATGGAGCACTGAAAAATGTAACAAGGGAGCTGAATAATGAACTGTTATTAAATATTTTTTCTGTTAATAATTGCTAATTTCAGTAAAATGTTCACCGTTTATTTTTAATAAAATATCGTAGACTTAACAATGACTGAAACTCAACCTTCGATATTGTCTGAAAACTTTCGTTACCCGACCAGTCAAGGGGAACCTTCCAATTCTTTTTCCCATATTTGTCTTTAAGAGGGCGGGCTTCAGAAAGAAAGGAAACGAGAAGACGGAAAACAGACCAAGGTTTTCAATCGACTGGAGATTTTTTTTCCACCCTCTTTTTACAGTTGGGGTCTACTGATTGCATGGGAGGTTCGTTGGTAATGACCAAGATGTATTTTGTGATTCACTATAGACTCGCTTGCGGAAAAAAAATTGGATCCTTTTACTACTCCCGATGTTTGCTGTTCAAAGTAACAAAAAGTGGAAATAATTATTTTCCTCTTCTTTTATTATAATTGGCCATCGTTTGACTTTAAACCCAATCCTACAGGTTTCGAGCTGTGAGTTTCTTTTAGTGGCTCTATTTTGAAAGAGTACTTCAAGATAATTATTTTGTAAATAGCAGTGGGCAGTTCATTCCACATACCAATGTCGCAGAGATCCTTAGAAAGTCGTCAAGACGGGGCTTTAACATCGACAACTTATTTATACGGCACCATGAAGATGCTAGTGTCAAGCAACGAATACGGTTTCGTGGTAATTTCTGTTGTAACCTGTTTGAATAATAGAAATAAAACTATTAAATGTGTAAGTGAGTAATGGAAAGTGACGTTCATAACAATCAATGTATATGATATTGAATCAGCAACGTAAACTAGAAGTAACTAAATTTGAAACTTCTGAACTAGCTAAGAGCACTAATAGTACGACGATACATTGCACTGTTAATACACCTCTATACTGTGGCGCAGCTAGTCATAAAGAAGCCTGCTCAATAGTATTGGTACACGGGCTCGTGTTCAGACCTGTATTCTAAGACCGTGCTTGGAAGAGGCGGTTTATTAGTTCATACAATGGCTACCCTAAAACAACCTAAACTTTCCTCGTCCAGTGTTGTTAAAATTATCTACCAAATTAAAAAAATACGTAGTTTAAATCGGTTGAACGCTTCTCAAAAATATGTCATACAATTTCAAAATTATGGCAATTTTTGAAAAAAAAAAAAAAAAACACTAGACGTGGTCGAAAAATATGAATATCAGGCGTGAATGAAAAATAATACACAGACTGTTCGCAAATTCAGTCGGAATATTATGGGAGGTGAATTTTCGTGGAAAATGGTGGCAGTTACATAATGCAACTTATTGCCCTTCTTGTTATTTCACGATATACTTGACCTCCAGGCTGGACTGGACAGGAACGTACACACTAGAATTGAAAACCTACCGTTTTATAGTACAGCTCTAACCGGAAGCCAATCACCTCTATCCCAGACAGCAATGCAAGCTTCCTAGTTACCACAGAACAAGCTTGCGGCAAGCCTGAAGCGACAAGCTTACCAGCATTTGTAAGATACCGGAGTAGTAAAGTTTTCCTGAATCCTAAAAACTAGCAGAAACACTGCGCAAAATAAATAAGCTTAACGTTAACACAATTTAAAAGAACATAACCAACTTCGCCACATGGTTTATCAATTTGCAAAACAAACAACACAACTGGACGGAAATGACGGAGGCGGATGTAAACGATGTACCAACGAGCAAATTCCTACCAGACTTGCTCATCAGGCTTGCCACAAGCTTGCTGCAAGCTTGCAAAGTTATTAAGAAAGACCTATACTGGTGCCCGGAAGAAACAAGCTTGCATGCTGTCTGGGATGTCATGACCACATGGAGCTCAGTCACTCCAACACTGTGGGATTAAAGGAGGCGGTCCGCCAAAAATTTTACTGTGTTACTTTTATTATATTTTCACGAGATATGGTTTATTCTCTAGGCAAATATCGTGACTATTTTTTACAGTAAGGAATTTTTTTTTTTTTTTTCAGTTTTCATAGTTTTTTATAACGGCATGTCAGTCCAAATTTGCATGAAACTGTTACGTGCGATAAAATAACTCCAACTGACCAACCAAAATGAAATAATTCGCACCAAAGAACAGTATGGTTGTCTTCGTCGAGACCTGTACAAAAACCACATTTAACTTAATTTTCTATTTTTAAAAAACTATTCAATTTGAAATTAAAAGTTGACAATTTTCCTGAAGTATTTTTTTAGAATACAAAAAAAAATTCAATACGATTTATTACAGGTATTGACGTATACCGCGGTGACACAGTTATTCAGTGTTAATTATTTCATTTCGGTAAGTAAAATGTTTTTTTTCTTTCAAGCATAATATCGTTTTATGTATATTAGGACTTAGATGCCGTTACACAAAAACTATGAAAACTGAAAAATCTTCATTGCAGTAAAAACTTAATATTGTATGTCTACACAATACAGTAAAACCTCTATATAAGAAAACTGAAGGGACCGAATTTTTTAATATTTGTTATAAAGGGGTTCATTATAAAGAGGTATTGACAAGTGTCTATTATTTCTCAGTATTAGCTCTACGGAAATTATATTTCAATTGTGGTCTTCTACATTAACAATGTAAGAAAGGTATTATTGCTTCGAGTCATTCTACAGGACTTTGGTTACATAATCTTTAAAATATAAACAGTAATGATTTTCTTAGCACAGTTATAAATATCAAACATTTGCAGCCCCTTAAAAAATAATTTTTAAATATAAAATGTTTTACTAACTTTGCTTCAATCAACAGTTACTGAGTCACATTCTACAAAAATTATTCAATGTACAGTACAATATCTAATTTGATTATAATTCTTGTCATGGAATATATATTTGTTGTGAGAATTACGACATGCTGAATCCTATAATTTTTATTTATGTTTTGTTCTCGTAAATGCATTACATTCAAGTTTTTTAATTTTTAAATATAATTCTGTAAAACAAGACAAACTTTAAAAAAAATTAGTACTATTCAGTGAAACTTCTGAAAGCCTTTGCTATAAAGGGGTTTTGTGTCAAAATGCCAAAATTAGTTTGTTATAAGGAGTGGAAAAAGCCTTGTTTTATATACAGTTTTGAACAAACCAAATTACAGACTTTGTTATACAGAGGTTTTTGTTATGAGGTCCACTAAACAGAGGTTTTACTGTAGTTATATATCGCACAAAAATAAAGTTACTAAAACTATTAAAATCTTGAGTGAACCATCTCCTTACGTATGGAGTCGACATCCTCTTAGACGTGCCGCTCCAACTGATGTCCAATCGCACAAGTATAGGCGTGCTCAAGATTTTCTTTTAGTGGGGCGGGAGCTGAGCTTTGTGCTTGACGTCAACTTAATAAACGCTTATAGGAGAACTTCATGCCATTTAAAAATAATACATACGATAACTCTTTTTATGTATATAAGTAGGAGAAACAAATATTTTAAAATTTCTAATACATATAAAGGGATTTTACAAATTAATGTGTAACTTGTAGCTCCAGATAAAGTGATAAACCCACGGGTGCCTACCCTTCTTAAACAATTTGATGCAACCTATTCCTCCTCAAGAACGTTGTAACAAAGTTTCTGTACGTAATTAGTTTTCTGACATTCCGAGTTAAAAGCGATTCGGGGGGGGGGGGGGGACGGTAGTCCTCCACCGGAAAAATTTTGATTTTTAGGTTTAAAATGCTGCTATTCAATAACCTTTTTGGATCTAAATAAACAAGACACAGCAGGCAGAAATTATATTATTTTTTACTACTTTTTTCTCTTTGGTGTGAAATTTTCTTCCGTACTTTTGTGAACTCACTTCATACACAAATTCTAAATCTTAAAAAAAAAATAAAAAAATCTGCGAGGATTCAGAAGGATGCTGCAGCCCCTTTGCCCCTCCCCTCACCCTCCATCCATGAGAATACAGCTGCGCACAAGTATGCCGGCATGTGGTACATAAATCAGTACTTACTGCGTTTAACTGCATTAATTCAAATTCCCAAGTTCCACGAAGGCATGATAAAGAAAAAAAACCTTCATCAAACAAGTTTCTAGAATTTTCATTAGGAAATATAACCCGAAGTTACGAATTTGTGAGCCATCGTCTCTGACGACGAAATTCCGTTCATTATTTTGTTAAAACTTTGGCTTGAACGTTCTTTTCAAAGATTTTTTTTTAAGGATTTTTTTTTGCTTCGATCAATCGGCTATATTTTCCTAACTGATTAAGTGTTTTCAACGTAAAACACTTTTTTTTATTATATTTTTGAACGATTCTTTCTATCTGGAGGATGATGGGGAGTTAAAAACTAAATAAGTATTTTGGACATACGTCACTGCAGTAAATGGTATCACAGAAAACTATAAAATACACACAAACAAACTGACAAGTAAGCAAACAAAAGTACTTTGTTTGCAACTGACGAATATAGGTAAACATGTACAAATCCACGGGGAATTCAGTCGGTGATTTACAAGAAAATAACACAAACCAGCACCCAAACACCAAAAACAAGCCAAGGATAGAATAAATAAATAACTCAGATTATTCCACATAAGGAAATCCGCCAGTAAGTACGAAACAGCAGATAATAAATAATTACAACAACAAACAGACAAAACAAAAGGAACGACAAAAAACTGGATGTAGACGACACAGCAGAAACAGACACCTTGAGGAAAACGGACAAAAACAAATAAAACAGTAACTGTGGACAGTAAGATAATGAAAAAAGACTATCGCAATGGTCTCCTTGCGACAAAACAAAGTGCGACGTTACTTAATATTTCCTTGGTTATTTTTGTGCTTGGGTGCTTGTTTGCGTCATTTTCTTGTAAATCACTGACTGAATGCCTTCTAGAATTTTATATGTTTACCTTTGTTTGCCGGTTGAAAAAAAAAAAGTCATTTTGTTTGTGTACTTGTCTGTTTGTCTGCATTATCTGGGTTTCTGTGACACAACATCGGCGTATTCAAAAATACTTCTTCAGTTTGTAACTATTTCAATGATTTGTCAAGTGTTGCTGAAAATATACAGCAAAATGAAAGGTGTATCCAAGATTAAAACATCAAACGATGTCAAAGAGAATACCACAGATGGCAACTTCAAAGACGTAGGACTACTAACTGGAAGCGAGAACGTCAGTTAGGTTAGGGGATTTTTTTCCAGGGCCCAGATCAGTTAGGCTTCGTCTAATCTGAACCGAAATGACATTGCCGCCTTCCGACTATGTCGTTGGAGGTGTCGGGTAGCGCCTTTGGAGTTTTTCCCCGAAACTAATGAATGTGTCAGTGCTATGAGCCACTGAAGGCTCGTGTATCTTATCCCCCTTTTCCCATTCCCCACGCTTTTCTTCTCCCAGACGGTCGGAGACAAGAAGGTAAATGTGCATCATTTCTTTTAATACACCCGAGTTGTTAACCTCTACTGCGTAAACTTTTTCTTCCAGGATGCAGTGCGAACATTTTCTTCACGGGAATAATCTAAATGTGACCCTTCATTGTTATGACTGCTGGTACGAAGAGCAATTTAGATGCGATCTCGTCACCTACAAACTTACTTCTCCTTTTTTTTCTTCCACCGTCTGACCACCAGAGGTCCAGGTTTCCGTATTTTTCTGTGCTGAGTGTGCGTGGAATGAAGTAACGCAAAATTAAAATGACCAATCCATAATACTATCCGTATCTGCTTAGAATCGCGTGAATTTGCGTGCTTTTTACTCTGACTGGATTCAGTTTCTTGGACGTACTCCATTGCAAGGACGTACTCCAATTCAAATTTGCAATGGAGTACGTCCAAGAAACTGAATCCAGTCATGCACTCCCAATGCACAGTTCTTTCAAAAAAGTGATTTTTACTGTAGTACGAATTACTTGCAGTGGAATAGAGGGCTTTTGAATCCCTAGACAAACTGCTTTCTTTCAAAGTTTCAGACAAATAAGGTGACAGAGCTGTTTTGATGCAGTGCTAAGCAATACATACACGTCTGCGCTGATATTCGTAATTCTGCAGTAGTAATGTAGTATCGACAATACTGCATTATATATACAGATCAGAATGTGAAACCTTTTACAGGATGACATTAATCAACATACAATGTTTTCTATGCCGACATTAGTCTGTGCGCCTACGGGGACCTTATTTGAACGTTATGTATGTTTCCACGACTCGTCGAACTCTCTTACGCATCACAGGAAAGGCGAAAAAAATTAAATTATCACTGTGTGGGCTACTCCATTCACGATGCTTCTCTGTATTTATAATTAAACATCTGTTAAACATGATGCTGAAAATGAGATATAATTTCAATAAAGCACATTATCTTTTTGAGTTTTTCTTGCGCTTATGTATTTCATTGACCTAATGAAATGGCAATTTGAAGGAATAGCTGCAATTCCATATAGCTACAGTTGTTTTCAGGTGCATGTTTCAGCAAAATAAACACATAACAGTACTTAATACTTTGCCACATTAGATATAGTAAGTAAAATACTTTCAAAAGTTTTTCCTTACTTCCCGGTCCGTAGTCAGAGTTATTTTTCTTCATTTGAACATTAGTAATTACATAAAAATTCTAGATGAAAAAAATGAGTTCAGAGGCACATTTTACTAACTTTCTGAGTACGATATTGTAATGAAAGATCCTACGTATACCAGGCTGTCGCCTTTTCGAACACAATGAATGTCATAGAAAACATTAAATAGCGAAGTACAATTCAAAACGGTTAGTGGTAATTCACAGCTGAGTTGCACTTGTTTAGTTATAAGCAGGAAGAAGCTGTCTCCAGATCTGTTTCAAGCCAAGTTTCCTAAGGTTAGTAAGTCAGTACGCAAGCCGTTCCGTTGATGACGTTAAGCTGTTTAGAGGTTTAACGTAAGCATCCACTTCTCCCTCCAAGTTGTTCTACGCACGCTGTACTAGTTATCCTCGGATTTTAAACATCTCGTTAATTTTAATACTTCCCAAAGTGTATTGAAGCAACGTGTATACTGCAAGCCAAGTTAACATCGCGCTGAAAATTATGTAAAAATAACTAGCAGGAGACATAACTCCTGTATAACAAAGCCTCTACGTTCCAACAACTTCTATAGAAATTTAGTAAAAACATTCTTCTTTAAGATTTTTGTACACTAAGAATCCAATATTATTCACTTACTGACACAATCCCCTTTTTTTACTCCGTAAAATAATTGTTAGATGAGATGCATTCTGTTATTTTATGGATGTCAGCTCACTGCGCAAGAATCTGTAAAGTATAACACACAATTTATCTTGGCGGCGAAAATTAGTGTTAATGATAGGTATGGAGTTGTAAATAAACAAATCGCCCAAGTCTTTGTGGATGATAAATGCAGTTACAATCAACAAAGGTAACCTGAAGAGGTATTTCATCCTAAAGAACATTATAATAAAACCTATCACAAATGTTATCAGCTATTTCGTTTTACCACGAAAATACCGAATTTATGTTATGTCTGGCATTTACCAGTTTTAGCTAACGAATCATGAATAAAACTGCAAATGATTTCAGCTAAACCTAATTTGAGTACGCGTTTCCATGCATCTTTATTCAACAGGTTTAACTGCAATAAGTAAGCGTCTAATTAGAAAATTCGTGTTTAGAAGAGTAATTTTTGATCCCTAGGAAGGGCTACAGATAATAAAGTAAGAATTTCTTAGTTGTGAACCGCTTTCTTATTTTCGACCGTTAGCGGTCAACCAAAAAGACAAAATCTGCTAGAATAAAAAGTACAACTACGTAAAATATTACTGATATATTATGTAGAATCTTTACACGAGATGTTTCACTGAAAGCAAGTAATCATTTAACTGATAAGAAGTCGCACCCCGCAAAGTTTAAGTAACTAAACTTTTTTTTACACACGTCCCAGAGAAGCAAGAAGGAGACAAGAACACATTAAGAGAAACGAACTTAGCTTCCGAAACATCGCGTCAATACTCAGTCAAGGGAAACAGCTGTGTTGTTTAGTGCATAGGAGGTTCACGATAAAGTAAGCAGTTTTGATTACCAACGTGCCTATAACGCTAATTTAAAAAATAGTATTTATTGTAACACCAGAATTTACATTACACAAACTCAAGCAACGGCAGGCACTTCCGTAAAGTTACGGCATGCACCCGTTTGAAAGTCTGTGAATATACAGAATTTTTAAAGCGTTAGTTGATTCAGGTCAGTTGTGTGCGTATGCATGCGACTTACCGCGGACCTCAAGTTCTCAATTATATTAATGTGTGTGGTGCAGTCCCTATTACCAGTTACTTTTTGAACTTTTTAACCGAAACTATACACAATTTGTTAAAAAAAAATAAGCACTCCACAAGAATCTTGGGTTGAATTGGAGACGATCATGTTGTTGGAAAAATTTTGTACGGTAACATTTCGCGCATAATGTTGCAATACAGCATGGAGAAAGTCCCCTCTACCGATCCATGTTCAGATATTATTATATGTATGTTACGTGGACTAAACGTGTAATAATGCTTGGACCTGTTGGGGGTTTGAACATGCACACGTAAACTCTAGAAGAAAATTGTAAAATTTACAAAAGATTTTCTTTGTATTTTTACTAATCCTTGTAAAGTACAAAGATTTTCATTGTGAAATCATTAGTTTATAAAGTTACAAAGGTAATCTTTGTAATACTACAAAGGAATTCTTTATACCTATAGTATACCAACAGTTCCTGCACTGTAATTTTTTTTTGTAAAATATTACAAAGCACTTTTTTGTAGTTTTACAAACTTTTGTAAATGTTGAAAAATGTTCCTTGGAAAATTATTAGTTTATAATGTTAAAAGGATTTTGTTTACAAAAATCTTATATGTGTAGTCTGCCAAAATCATAGGTTCACCGGAAATTACTTATGCAAAGATCGTAACGTCTGGAATAAATGAATGTTTATATTAATTGCGTGTTTTAAGAGAGAGAATTATTACTGCACTGTACATGGAATGTATACAAATAAATAACAACTAAGCAGTATAGAAGTCACAGTGGTCTACGAGTAAAATGAGTACAATCTATACGCGGGGAGAGTAGTTCGAATCTTAGCTCCTCCAAATAGTTTTTTTTTTTATTTTCAAAATAATTTCAAGGGAATGTCATTCATTCAAAAGTTATTTGTTAATAAGTTCAGTGTTATTTGTGAAGTACAAAGAGAATTTTAATTTTATTTTTTTTCCTTATTGAAAGTACAACTACAAGGCTATTTCTTGTAATTTTACAAACATATACTTTGTATTTTGTTACAAGGAAATCCATTGCAGATTTACAAGGAATTTCTTTGGCAACTGTGTTTCCAAGGATTTTCTTCGTAAAAGTACAAAATAAATTTTACAGTGAAATATGATGTTCACAACAGTGATAGTAAGATATCCGCGTAGCACGTGAGAGGACTACGTACTATGTTGCCACGTTTTTCACGTAAAGCGTGATCGTACAACATTTTGCCACTAACATTTTCGTCTCTAATTTAACCCATGTTTCGCGTGGTGATCGTATTTCAAGGGCTCGGTTTACCTCAGTTTTCAATGTCTGTATTTATTTTTGTGTTTGATCCAGGTATTTTTTCTTATTTTAGACATAAATTGTGATTAAATCTTCCTCTTAGGAAACTTTTGTATCTCTAATAGTTATTGCGTAATGAGTCGTAAACGTCAAAATTTGCACTTTACGGGTTTTAAGCACGCCACTAAAACCAACTCGCATACCAAACCGACATAATTCACAATGTATAACAATGTTGTATGCTATGATTTGACATATATAAAAATTAAAAATGCTGAATTTTGAAATGAAAATAAAAAAATATGTCAACAATTTTTTAGAAATACAAAAAATATATCATTTTCTGTTTTTAGACATGTGAATTCATAGCCTACAACATTGTCATATAGTGTGATTTTTTTCAGTTTGGTACGTCAGTTGGTTTTAGTGGCATACTTGAAACCGTAAAGTTCAAATTTGCAGTTTATGACTCATTACGCAAAAAACTATGAGAGATACAAAAATTTCCTTAGAGGAAGATTTAATCACAATTTATGTATAAAATAAGAAAAAAATATCTCTTTACAAATATAAAAATAAATCAATTCGTTGAAATCTGAGGTGTACCGCGCCCTTAACGGTCGTTTCCGGGATCTTGTATAACAATGCCTAATATTTAATTTTTTCTAACTACACAGACTAGAATTTCAAGTTGTTTTTATTTGTTGCTTTAGCCAGAAAATTATAATCCTGGAGTAAGTTAATCTGAAACTTTTATGTTGCACATTGCTCACATAAAATACGCATACGCGGAGAAAGTTTTAAAAGCGATTGGCTTTATCCCAATAAACCTTACATTTATCAAAACGACTCGTGGAATTAGATGCTGTAATCCATACAATCGCATGTCTACTGATCCACAGGGCAGCGTTTGCCGCAGTGGCTAGAGCGCTCGCCTCCCACTATTGCAATACGGGCTCTATTCCTGGTGACGTCGGCCGCCGGATTTTCGCATTTGGAATTCATGCCAGACGATGCCGCTGCGCACCCCTTACCAGTGCTAAATACTTAGATGTTAAGAGCTGTCCAAAATCTCTTCTCTTCACTTCTACGGACGTACTTGCCTATTTACGTGACAATTTGTAACGCGTCCTAATACCAAATACTTTATATCTTCCGATATCTATGGTGGTATATTAAATTGCGTCTTATTTTGTTATCTGTAACATTTAAAACGTAAAAATGCTACATTAGCCCGATATTGTATATGAGATGGGACGAAAAATTCCGTTAAGTATCCCGAAAAATGTACTACCACGCCCCCAAATTGCAGTGCATTCATAAAACAAGCAAGGACAGAACTAAATTGGAATACTGCAGATATGTGAATTGGTACAGATGTGCAAATACTGAGAAATATGATAAATGTTCCGAAGCAAATTCCTTTAAATTCTAGCATATAATATCTGGAGGTATATGGCCCTGGCGTTTTGTGTAAACCCAGAAAAGAATGTTCAGCGTAAAAACGTCAAATAATTCCAGGTTTTTACTAACTACTTTTAACATGATTACCCGTGGACAACCCAGAATTTCAACCCTACGCATATGCTACCGGATTCCTCGCCAGTTTGTGTACGTTTTCGGGAAAGATCTCGAAGGAATTTAGCAGGAATTCCCGTGGTTCAGAAAATGCCCAGCCTCATTTTGTAGGCGCTGTCTGCGAGTGACTCGATAACCTGTTCTCGAGTTTTCGTTCGTATACTAGCCGGCTGCTTCACCGCTAGGAATTCGCTGTTGGTATGCTGGGACTCGCCTGGCGCTCTCTTGTGCAGTAAGAGGCCCATGTACGAGAGATTGCAGAACTAGTGGTGACTGCCCTAATAAGGCCTTTCACATTCGAGAAGCGCAAAAAAAAAAAACTTCTGAACAATATTTTTACAACTAGTTTTCTTAAGTTCTCTACAATGTTTACATAAAAACTTGTAATAAAATTTCAAATTATAAAATTAGTACAGTATGTAAATGTATGTTCACGACAACGTTTATAGAAAAACTGATGATATTTAAAATTATATAAATCAATACAGTATGTAAACGTATGTTCATTTCAAATAAACTATCGCCATACGTAAATCACTAATAAAATTTTAAAATAGCCTACTAAAGTAGTAGTTCTTGTTTCAATTTGTTTGTTTTTTTAAGTCACTAACATTGCGTGTTGTGAACAATACTTTACGTTACAAAATGCAATACTGATAAATTATTAACATACACAAACATTACACGAGTGGTAAACCTTACAATGAAGAAACTCTATACTTCATATAATCGGTAGTAATCACATCTACTAAAACACGAGTGTGTTTAACAATACTAGAATGGTGTTACCTACGTATCAGGCATTTTCACGATGACGTTTACATCATTGATTCGTTTTGCATTTTTAAAGGAAACTGTGGGTTTTAGCCACTCTCACAAAGAGCACAGATTTATCGTTCAGTACGACGTGCCTGGCCACATAACATGGCGGCGAGTAAGTTATGTGCAGTTAGAAGCTGGTCATTTGTATTTTCGTATTTTGATCATCGATTTCAACACAAATTTTTCATTATCGTTTAGTTCTCGATAGCTTCACAATATTCTGGTTTTATTCACCGCTGTTTTCAATATCTAGCGAAAATCTGAATTATAAACTCGATTTTCAAAAATGTCACCCCATGAAATTATCACTATTTTCTCCGAAAGTTGACCGCCCAAAATATTTCGGGCGACTTTCTGAACAGTCTGTATAAACTTTTCAGTAAGTTACAGTCTAAAGCCCTTCTATGGCGAAATATACAGAAATAATTCAGAAACAAACGGAAAACAAAAATGTAATAAATCCAAGATGGTGGCTGATGTAACACATTAACCCATTTTCACAACACTCAGCATTTTAAACTGATTTTCAGATCTTTAACGAATATTTCTTTCTCTAAAACTAAGAATCTAGACTATTTAAATTTTAGTTTGTTCCGTGAATTATGTTACAAAATCTGTACCAAAAACGTTAATTTGATAGGTTTGAGTGTTCTTATTTGATCATTTACCATATCTGTTTTGCCCAGTTCACTATCACTGTACTTTCATGTAACTATGAAAGCTCTAATGCAGCTGCAACAAGCTACAATAAACAAAGAATTTTCTGCCATACTGTTTATTCTCACTGCGTCGCTGGGTTACTATCTTCTGCTACGACTGCAACTTAATCGAAATAACGCGCGCATAGCCGACACTATTCAAGTCCGCATTCCTCTCACGGCAGGAGTGCGAGGTTGGTAAGAATGAATCCTTTCAGAAGCGGTGGCTTGGGTTGCCCCGACTGCTGAGGGTAACTGTACCGCCTGCCGCAGAATGTGTAAGGGGTTGTAGGGTGTGTGGGAGGTAGGAAGGGTTTGCGGGTGCATCACAAGGGTTCGGAGGGATCAGTGGGATGGTAGAAAGGGGGTGTGAGGGTGTGGGAAAGCTACCATCCTCTGGTGGCGTGACTAGGACAACTCTGGGGGCCATAGATAACGCCAGGTGGCGGTGTAAAAACAGCGACCTCCCGCGGGCGCTACCGTGTAACACGGGCCGGTGCGTTTACAAGACCAGCTATATCACCAGTGTTGCCAAACCACGCCGGATCTTACCAAATACATATTCGCCGACATCGAATCCATCCAACAAGATAGTTTTAGATCGTTTATCACTAAATCTTGAATATGTTTTCAATTTAATCATCTATGACTCACATTTTTTACAAATAAGCCGTAATAAATTATTGTAATTATTGTAGAAAATGTCGTTATAGACTGAATGTGTGCTTAACTTCATAGATCGAGTGAACGTAGGTTAAGTTATTTAACGAGAAATTAATTATTCTTTATATTATTATTATTCCTTTATATGTACCGAGGTTAAGGCTTTCGCCTTTTCTTACACAAGTGTTTAATTATACCAAAATACACTAGGCTTGCAACATCGGAATTAAAATAGGAAATAATCTTATGGAAATTACTGGTTGATAGGTCAACTTCAAATATATCTTTTTTTTTTTGTTTAGTCTATTATTCGTAACAATTTTAAGAGATAAATTAAGAAAACCTCTCATTGTTGTGTTTAATACATATATACGTATAAAATAAAGTTAAGTATTTAGATTTCGCGCAAAGAAATTAGGTGCAGGTTATATATATATATGTGTGTGTGTGTGTGTGTGTGTGTGTGTGTGTGTGTAAATTATTTTTGACATTGATCGCCATTCGAAGTCGGTGGTTGAAAGCATGATAAGCAGAACTTAGTGGACATGGCGCATGAGGCGTTCTGTAGCGTAGTACGGGAAGAATTTTTTTCTTGTATAACTATTAAAATTGTTTACAAATAAAACAGAAAGAGTTGTGCACAAGTACTCACAGGATGGTACTTGCAGATAGAAACACACACACATAGGACGAACACATTTCTCCGCGGACGCGCGGTCACAACGTTTAGCAGACTACATCTGCTTCATCAGGTGAGTGGAGGCACACTGATGTCTATTGTCCAGCGGTGGTTGGTAATCAGTACATCTAGCGGCCAGAGGGCGAACTAAGGTGCGGCGGGAAGTTTGAAATAAGGGTTTGTTATCTGAGGTTAAGGCCAGGTGGCTGTCTGGATTTTGTAATGTATTGATGTGCCAGTTCCCAGCGTCTTAATTCTGCTTTGTTTTTGTTGTTCAACTGTGGTAGAGCCCTCACCACTCTGGTTTTGCTTTGCTTTTGTTGTTCAACTGTGGTAGAGCCCTCACCACTCTGGTTCTTTGTTTTTGTTGTTCAACTGTGGTAGAGCCCTCACCACTCTGGTTTATCAACGAAAAGAAAACACAATTCAAACTGTGTCCCCAAGATTTTAAAAATGCTTCGCTAATTTAAAACACGATTCCAGAGCTCCTCAAAAGTGCTAAAAAATAATAAAATACTTTTTCACGTTGCTGTGGCTGCCAAAATATCAAACGTAATCATAAAACAAAATGATAGACACCTGCCATTGGACTTTACAACATACTTTCCACAATTAAAATAATAGGGTCACCGCTTGAAGTCCCGTTGAAAAACACATTCTACGAAAACACTGCAAGATAGTTTAGTCATACGCGCCTAGAGGCGATGAGGCGTTTGACGGACGTGTTATATTCGACTTATCGCCTTCTCCGTTTCCGTGCCTCAAACGTACACAAAAAGCCAGAGTCTACTAACTCTAAAGGATGCTGTCAAGCTGCGGTATTTTGTGTGCCCAAAACCGAGAGGCATCGGGAGGAAAAAAACACACGTACGAAACATTTTTACTGTAAATATTTAGTAATAAATAAAGCTCTGAAAATTAACTTAATGTAATTTCGAAAAGTAAATATATAATAAATTATTTCAGTGGTTTTTTAAACATCATACGTGGTAAATAACGAGAACTGATAGTCGTAAGATCTCGCGTTGCTAACAAGTAAAAAATGTGCCTGGCAGTGATATATATCTCCTTCTGTACTCCTTGCTTCTGTCCATCAATCATTGTGGGCGTGAAAAAGTTAACACGTTTCGAAACATCAGGAAGTGACCCTCAACTTCCCCTTCTTCAACCTACAATCTAGCGAACAGTATTCGAAGAACATCAGGAAGTGAAACTGTAGACTGTAGAAAACGCCAGAGTCTATTTCATATCGTCGCACTGAGAGGACATTCAACCTTCCGCATTTTCATCGTCGTAAACAATTTTTTGTACCGCCACGATAATTTATCAGTGTCAACTAAATATTTTTGTGTTCATTATAAAAAATATAAAGAAAATTTAGTCAACGCGGACATAAATTTCGTATTTTGTAGCGAGCACAAAACATAAATACGTATATTTTTTCCCCTGGAGATAGCGTAAGAATTACAATGGTGCTCCAGGACGTAAATAGGTCAAGAGGTCAAACCACGGTCCTGCGTGAGTGATGACCAGCATAGAATCATTGCTGGAACAGAACACTCGTATATTCGCGGGATTGTTACACTCGCAGGCTTGTGAATCACACGCGCATCACCGGCTGTCTGTAAGACTAATGGCGCCTACTAGCGTTAAGTGCGCTGTCTACCGCAATTTTCATCACCATTTTTTTATTTTTTATTTGTACCAGATATATATTTTTTTTTATTTTAGACACAAAATGTGACTAAATTTGGCTCTTGTGAAATTTATTTTATCTCTCATAGTTTTTGCGTAATGGCTTGTTAATCATATTTTTGCATGTTTCCGTTTTAACGACTACACTAAAACCAACTGATTTACCAAACTCAAAAAAATCACAGTGGGTAAAGACATTGCAGGCTACAATAACATGCTCATAAAATTAAAGAATAAAAATTATTTGAATTTTAAAAAATTGCTGAAACTGAAAATAAAAATTTAAAAAGTTCAATAATTTTTTTAAAAATACAAATAATTGATAATTTTTTAATTTTATGAGCATGTCATTGTAGCCTGCAATGTCTTTATCCACTGTGATTTTTTTGAGTTTGGTATATGAGTTGGTTTTAGTGTAGTCGTTAAAACGGGAACATGCAAAATATGACTTTAACAAGCCATTACGCGAAAACTAAGAGAGATAAAAAAATTCATAGAAGCCAAATTTAGTCACATTTTGTGTCTAAAACAAGAAAAAAGTTATCTGGTACAAATACAAAATAAAATAATGATGATGAAAATTGTGGTAGATTGCGCCCTTAAGTGTGTTTAAGTGGGGGAAAATTACAATTTTTTATTCCTACGAAATTGTTTTAGTTTTATATATGGTACTTGGGAGTATGTTTCCCTCTTACGAAAAGAAAAAATGTAGCTCAGCCAGTTTTCCCATACCTGCTTTTCAAAGTCAAAATTTGCACATTTTTACTTCATACAAAACTTTAAAACAAGTAAACATAATGAAATGGAAAAAAGCATATCGAAACTACATGTCACGGTCTACGGCTTGAAGCATATTAAAAAAAAAACATTTCAAAAATTATAAATTTACTAATATTTGTTACTCTTAGCAATTTTTTTAATACAAAAATATTTCATAATTGATTTTATAGATTTCAAGCCGTAGACCGTAACATACAGTTTTGGTGTGATTTTTTTTTTTCATTTCATAAGAATTGTATAAAACAAAAATATGCAAATTTTGAATTAGAAATGCCGTTATGGGAAAACTGGATGAACTATTTTTTTTCGTAAGAGGAAAATTTACTCCCAAGTAATATCTACAAAGCTAACCCTATGTTATACAAATATAAAAATATTATTTTCCCTTACTTGAACAGCCTTAAATAAGTTTCCAAAAATATAAGTTACAAAGATACAAATTTTTCCGTAAATTGTGTTTCCTCTTTTTTATTTATATGTTCCAACAAAAAATCTATTTTAGGAAACGAGTTTCTAATTTATATTTATTTAGTGTCTGTAGAAAACTATCAGTAGCAAATTTTAACTATGATTTTAACTCTGTTTGAGTGTTTATTTTTTACCACTAATATTTCTAGAATGTTAGCCTACTTCTGAATATACATATACCGTGTAATGACAACGCTGTTTTTGTTTTAGTTAGCAGTAAGAATTATTAGTTTCAAAATTTAAAAAGATTAATTTCGTATCAAGTTTGACAGCTTAATTATGTTTAAATTAAATATTTTTTCGCATATCAAATTAGTCCATATTTAAGTAATTTACGATTTATTCTATGTTATTGTTTAACGTTTTGTGCCATATTTTTATAGCTAGAACGTCATACGTTTTATAATTCAATTTATTTATTTATTTTACCTCGAAAATTAGACTTGGGGACATGCCAGATCTAAAAATATATTATACATGAACAAAATTTTGGTCGTAAATGCTGAAATGCATAGCAGTTGGCACTCATATCTATCAAGATAACTTAAAATATCAGTTGATGCGTTTAAGACCCTATGTAGTTATTATGCTCCTGCTGTCTGCAAAACCAAGCTTAAAAAGTTAAAATTCTCAGAAATGAGGGTTTCAAGTTAAATTTCATGCTGTTTGTGAAACTTACATCGTTCTGTACATGAAACTTACACCAGAGCTGAATTTTGGTGAAATGTATTTGAACTGTAATCTCAGTTTCAGCTTCTCTTAAACCAAGTTTAAGAAATTAATCTCTCCTGGTTAAATTATCTGTAAGAGAATGCCTTAATCTCTCGACATTCCTCACGTGTGTTATTTTCTAGGAAAGTAATCGCTGAGCTTGAACATAATCTCCCCAAGAAATGAACGAAACCTGTATATACGACTATAATATTTAGAATTTTTCTTTGTTTTAGGTCAGCGAATAGTAATTCAAATTACATTAAAGAATTATTCTTATCAATTGTATAGACATTTTTGAAAAAAAAAAAACTGTAAAACATATAAACATAGATATATTGCTAAACATGTTGGTTGAATATTGTTTTAATGTGAAAGATATCGCACATTAAATTGATTGAAATCGAAACACATCAATCGCGACCTGAGTTTTGAGAACAGGAGAACACTAAGGGCTGATCTTGCCCGCATACCTTTAGTCTAATCGTCTCTAAGCGCAAGTCGGTCAAACGTGTCTAGTTCCCCGTCAATTTCAATCGTTCTTATAAACTATTAATTTCATTTCTAACCACGTTCAAGTTTGGCGAAATTCTTCTCTTAGAAATAGGCCTACCTGACTGAAGATATTATTCCATGTACTTGCACTGAAAAAAACGGTTTTGTGGTGACAGCAAAAAATTTTGTCAATATGGACCTCACCAAATATTTTTGCAGTGGTTACAAATTTTTTTGGTTGTCACTGCAAAACTTTATTTGGGGACAGTAAAAATTTTTAGTACAAACCACAAAAAAAAAAATTTGGTAAGGCCCATAATGACAAAGCATTTGAAGAGACTAATAAGTATTTTTTTCAGTGTGACAAGCATAGGTTGTAGAATTAAAATGATATCTTACTACGTAGGTTTTAGAAATCGCCTAGAGATTCTAAAATTTACACGTGGCTCTTTTGCATTAGTCATTTTTCAGACTCGTCGACTGCGTTATGTATCGCCCTTTCATGTTACTACAAGGTTTTGCTTCATATTTATTTTACCAGCTGTAAGTACTGAAAGTGAAAACTATATGGTCGACAATGGCACAGGCGTCAAAAATAATATCGTCTTTAACTGAGGCGAGTGCTTCCATAATGTTCTCTTTTGTTAGATTTTAAGCTGTGGAATTATATTTCATTTATGTAATTATGGCGTCAAGTTGAAGGAAAGTTCTCATTTTTTTCGAATCAGACTGGCATTTTTCCAGATAGAAAAAAGGAGGTCCTAAAACATGTTTACAAAATGTGTAACGTCTTTCTAAACTACAGAAGCGTAGTTAAGTTTGTGTTTATGTCTCCTTGACAGCGAAGTTAGAGACGGTAACACACAACTTTGCACAAAGACAGGAACTTTGAGTGGAATTGGCAATAGCATTTGTTCAGATAACGCGTTCCCTATTTGCGTTAGTTTTGTGAGGGTTTATTTTTTTCTTAAAAGATATATGTAAAACCGACATAGGCCTATTTATGTGTTGTAAATTGGTTTTAAAATGCAGTCTATTCCATACAAAATCAACGTTATTCACGTTTGATAGTTATTGACTTAAATAAATTTTCTAAAAGTTGTTAACTGACCAAAACTATAATATTGTTTTGAAACAATTCGGCTCTGCAGCAAAACCAATTTGAGAACTCCAATGTGAAGCTTTTACTATACCTGCTTCATTTTAATATAAAAAAACAGTATATGCAAAAACGGGGTAAATAGGAATCCACGGCCGTCCCAACATCATCTGGAACGTTTTCGCGAAAACCTTTGGTTAGTCAGAGACGCTTATCGAACCCGGATCCTCCCAGATGAGTGTCCAACGTTCTGCAGTTGTGCTACATCGCTCGGTTATGTGTTATTTTAATAGACGAACGTATTTGTAACGTACTTAGCTGTTTATGAGTGACACGTTACGACAGTGTTTATATACTAGTGTAATACTTCTCGTAACAAAGATCACTTACTGATACTTCCCAGCCTCTGCGGCCCTAAGAGCACAGTATTGTTTTACTCGACTTCGTATCGCCTACGACATGGCGAAGAAGTTTTAACATTATTCAGGGTCGTCCTGCATAAATTACGATAGATGTTTGATGTTTTCAATTAAGTTAATTTTTAAAAATACTAGTCTACCTGTAATAAAGACGCAGATTAGCATTCCGCGTATTGGTCTCTAACAAGCTTATTGAACGCCAAAATACGAGAGTGCGTACCTTTTCCTGTATCGCCAATATCGATGGGTTGAGCAGTGTTCACATTTAATGTTCTCTGTGTTTCGTACAACTTCAGTAAATTTGACAGCTTCTTAAGGGCGATAAATGCAAGACAAAACTTACAGTATAACAAACGCTGAAATAGACATCTCAGGTCCATTTTAGAAATACAAATGTGTTTCATTGTTACGCATGTAACAACATATTGACAGGTATTGCCAAGCTGTAAAATTTTACTGACGTTAAACAAAACTGAGTGTACATATCAATTGGTAATGCTTACGACTTTAGTTTCTCTTGGTAACAAAGTCAACACCACACAAAACGCCGTAACGAAAATCCACAATACTTCGATACCTATGGTTATGCAGTACAAAAATAATTTGAAGGTGTGCGAGGTACTAACAGAACGTACAGAATTAACTGAATTATCAGACACAACATCTCTTTGACAATCGCGGGAATCCGAAGTAATTGTCAACTGAGGTAGCGGCTATTTTAGTTCAGAGGTCGGTGTATATTAAATAAATATCACACCCAGAATCTTTTAAATTCTGGTTTTGTGAAATAACTAGTATAATTAATTCAGAACATCATTGCGCCCAAATACTAGTGCTTCCAGTTATAAATATCTGCTGGCGCATAATGTCAGATGTTATAAGTATGTATTATATGACAGCGGAAAAAATTATCTCTCACGAGATTAAGTTGTAAAAAACACATAAAATTAATGGATTATTTTAAAAATAAGCGCTTATTTGACCTAGTAGAATGATTCATGAATCATGAGTGAGAATGAGTGAGATATTTTGGTCAGCGATTAACATCCAGGTCTTCAGCGCTGGTGAGTGTTGACATGAGGTGAGTGTGGAACAGCTCCGGAATGAAAGGGCGGGCGAAACGGAAGATCACCGAGAAAACCCGCCGACCAATGGCATCGTCCGGTACGATTCCCAATTGTGAATTAATTCATGGGTTTCTCAGACATGGCGCGGGCAAAGATGTCTTACATATTATCATATTATCGACTAAGCTGAAATCCTAAATAGATTCGATGTACTAACATGTGATGCCACATCGTATTTTATTTCTTATTTATCAGAAATAATAAAACATAAAATTTTCGCCGTAATATAATTACTATGGATTGCTGTAAAACAGTCCCAAACCAGTTGTTTATAAAGTAACGCCAATAGACGTTTTAAGTAAAGATCACCATTAATTAGTGCAATATTTTCAACGTTCTGGTGTTGCACTATGGGGCATAGCAATTTTTATAGAAGTACCATATATATTGTTAAGATACAAATATTAGGTCGCAATCCGTCACGTATATCTGCAGAAACTAGAGGAGGTGCCTCTATGATGTGCAGCCCGAAGTTGTGATCTGCATCCCAAACACGTTCTTGGCGCTACGAATTTCAATGAAGAACTGCAGACGGTAGCAATAAATACAGAACAGGGTAATGCTATTTTTGCCAACTCTAGGTAGTTTTTACTAGCGTGAATGACACACATAGTCTAGGTTCTGTATACTAGTGCTATTTAAAATACTGCATTTTGTGTGTTACTTTTTGTACTTCAGTAATACAGCGTCACTGCTGTTGATCACATCACTAGATAAAATGTCTAATAAAATATAAAGTAATCATAATACAATTATGGATATGCTTGTATACATTATTAATGGGGCAAATTGGGCGAAATATAGTTGTTGAGCTCTTAGTACAGGTGTCCGACGAACACGCGGAAGGTGCCAGGTCACTAGTATCAATATTTTAATTTACCTTTTTCCCGTTAAATTTCCCTTTACCTTACAAATGCCAAAATTTCACTTTTTCACTCAAGATTTCTCCCACCTCAAAATTTCAAATTTTTCCTATCAACTACGCAAAAATTACCCAAATCAACAGCCCAAAATCAGCATTAGCCGATGTCTTCTCAACGCGGTTAGAAGAGAGATTCTTTTCGGAGGTCACTGGCCGACGGTAAGTAGTCTACTAAACAGCCATATTAAATCAGATATTCCTGATTAATTTTTACATTATTTTATTTTCATACATACATTTATTTGTTTGAAAATACTTGTATGCCAAATTTAAACAGTAATGCCGCACAGGAGGTTGACATAGACTTCCTCGGCGTGATGAATTGTAACCAAGTCTCGACAGCGAGCTGACCATAGCAAATTGAATATACCAACCTAGTAATTGTCGTCCACTAACTCAGCTGTGTGTGAGAGATAATTATTATCAACGAAACAGAGCGGCTTCAAACGAAATCAGCATAATGTCCATACCTTTCTATGGTTTTATCCGGTCTCCTAATTATTTTTGACAAATATATTTTTATGAAGTGTAAGTAATAAATGACATAGAAAATAAAGGTCTCTTAAACTACTTTATAGAAATAAGCAACTAATTTTGACGTTAAAATTAAGTTAATTATGTAGTATTAATTTTCCAACAAATTTCATATTTGTGTATTTTATAATCTAATGATATTATAGAATATGCTCTCGTACTTTTAGAATGAAAGTAACATTCTCGTACAGCGCAGTTTTTACAGTATTCGTTGTAGTTACTTGATATTATTCACCGTTTATTTTGTTGACACGGCCAATTCGTTTGGGCGAATAAAAGGTGTTACAGTAATTATTTTTAAACAATTTTGCATTTTGTGGGTCTATAAAAGTACTAAAATAGTTAACTTAATTATTTTAAAATTCATTCTTTCCTTCAATAAAATAGCTTACGTTACAGATACTTTCCTTAAGATTTTATACCTTCAGAACTGAGCAATTTTTACTGTAAGGTAGTTTCGGTAAATATGATCATGTACCATGGCATAGACACGTGTAGAATTAAGGAAATTTGTTTGTGTAATCCGCCAGGGAACTGTGTCAATGAAATTATAGCAAGAGGCTTTTATCTGTCGTTCTGCAATAGATTACTTCGTTAAACATGTGCAACGCGCTCGTGTGTGTAATACTCGGTAAGCACATGAAATATTTGTTTAGAGCGCCTCGCTGTCCACAACTGTTAATTACGCTATGATTATCTCACAATTACGACGATTTGTTTGGATACTGGGAAACATATGTCAACAGAGATTTAGACGCGTTTCCTGGACACTCTTGAAATTAACGTAACATTGAGTTACTGTACAAGCAGTATCATATATTACTTTGACAACAAATTTGAAGATGGGAATTCACAAAACATAAATATTCAAACCAGTTTTTCAATATTACATAGATCTTTGCGTAATAAATAATCTACAACCTGGCTAATATACGAATTTTCAGTTACATTTTTCATGTTATTTAAAAATATTCAAAAGAGTACCATTTATAATTTCATATAACACCGAACTTATTTAAAAATCCATGGAAACATTTTATTTAGAAAAAAACATATTTTTTAATTTTTAATTTGTTTAGCCGTCTTTAAATATTTTATTACGAACAAACTAAAACACAGCCGACACAAAGTACTGAGCATCCATATTAAATTTAATTTTTATTTTTATTAATTTTATTTGTTTTATTGCGAGCAAAATAAAACACAGCCGACACTTGAGTATTGAGCATTCATATTAAAATTAAATTATAATTTTTATTAATTTTATATTGTTTTATTTTCTCACGAAATGTATTATTTATATCAACTTAATTTTATGATAAATACAATTTATATTTATTTTAATATAATTTACATTGGTTTGTCGTAATTTTTATTTTCATCTTAACTCTCATGAAATGAGTAATTGGGCGTTGAAATAGCATTTTCTGTGCAATGGCTGGCCAATAAAAACCTTTGCACACATAATTAACACTTAGGTTGTAAGGTGACGTATTAAACGTTTAAATCCATTATCTTACTGGGCCTACTTAAATAAATTAAAATAAAACGAAACTGCAATGCGTGTAAAAATATACTATTTTCATTTGTAAGAAAAAAGTCTAATAGAGACGGACATAATTTTCTTAGTGCGGTATTCTATTGCGGCAGCTTAAGATATCTCTCTGTAATACTTTTTTTTGCTTTTAAATTATTCAGTGATTTACAATTAAAAATAATTATAAAATAATTTCCATTAATATCACAACACTATAGGGTTCTAATTATTGTAATAACATATTTAAAATAGTATAATAAATTTGGAACCGCACTAATATGTCTGTTCATTTCAAAACAATTTTCGAATATTTAACCAATTTCTTGTAAATTCTAGTTTTTATTAGACCCAAGAAATATTTTGTAAAATGTGAGAGAGCACGGAAAGTAATTTTATGGTAAGTCGAACATACTGTACAGACTACATTAATTCGGTTTTATAGGCTTAAATAGCATTTTAAAAAATAGCCTGACTAAAAATGCTTGCACAAATCGCTTAAAACCACTTGCTTATTAAAACACGAACACTACTTACTTTGTGGTTGCCTGCAGCAAGGTAGTTTAACGTGCAGAACGAGTGGTATAACAATTCGTAAATCACGCTTTACACTATCTATCATCTAGGCCACTAACTAGTTGCTTAAATTTCCAATACGAAAGTTCTGACAAAATCCGCAATAGCTTGCCTTGTGTTTTAGAGCGATAAAATAAGACAATCTCGCAAAAATGCTGCACAAACAGTTTTTTTTGTAAATAGTGATGTGGCTTGGGAGGAACTTTACGAAAAATTCGCAACCTATGAAGCGCTTATGGAAAATATGGTAGTCCCCATTTAATTAAATATTTTTGTTTTATCCTGGAACACAATGGTAATATCATACTACACATCCACTACCAGAGATTAAGCCTTATGGCCACAAATGACTGCCCCGTGCAGTAATAATTATACTGAAAGCCACGGATTCGTGATTTATTACACCAATTTAACAGCCATAAACATTTTAGTTAGTGTGCATTTCCTTATTTTTTCCATCGGTTGTGTAATTAAACATAAATAATAAGTGCATTAATTAAATGTCAGTACCACATTTTATCTTACCTTTATGTGAACGTAAATCAGCTGTGGTCCACTGTGGGTTACCGTTCTCTCTTCCCATACCCTTCCTATGACGTCACTAAAAGTTTAGTGCGTACAAATAAACAGGGCTTGTGTTACCTCTTGGGCAACGAAAATCTCGCCTTTTTCCGAAACATAATTACAAATTACAAGAATGCATTCCAGCTGAAAAAAACTTTACGATATATTTCGTTTTCTGACTGTCATAAATTTTTAACGTTCCGTAACGCACCACTTCGAAATATCGAAGCACGTCATCGATATCGTTAATAAAGTCTATTAGCAAATATGCATCGTAAAGACTACGGAAATAAATTTAAGAATTTTTAATTGCCGGTTTATGAAATATTTGATCTTGCAGTATGTATGGCTGCTTAATATGAGTCCTCTGTATATATTTACGTTAAATGTACAGCTCATTTAACGCTCTAAATCCTTGCGTATTAAAAGATGATACTCCCCTTAAGTTCAATTTTCGTAGTGAAATTATCTGTTGAAAATGGGCAACAGAATATTGTGACAGTTCTGTATTTTGGATCAGATGACATTGGAAATATTTTTAACAGCATGGGTTGGGTAACATGTATATAATAATTATACTGATAAAAAAACAAGTATTGGCATGTGTGAGTGTAGGTTTGTCGCAGTTCTTTATTATTGACACAATTCATGTTTTATGATGGCCTGAGATATAGAGTTTAATGTCTTTCCATTCATATTGTCACACTGACTTATATGCCCAAAACATATTTCCACAACATTTTAAAGCTTAACTGCTCTTAATTTCACTATAATTCAGTTTCATAGGCTATAATAATAGGCTATAATAATTGTAATTTATTCCAATTACGATATTGTCACGTTCTCCAACGTTCTCTGTCGTCAACGTAGCTTGGGCAGCCGAGATTCTAGAAATCGAGAGATACTAAATCATTCCTGGATCATTTTTGTAGACTTTGATATTGTGAGAAAACAGAGTAATTGTTTTTTAACCGAACGAATAAAAATCCCCGGAATCAATTAATGACAGTTTAATGTAAGCCTATTTAAATTACAAGGCAAATTTTTAACTGTTGGTTTAACTGATGTTTCTGCCACTAAACACAGCTGGAAGGAAACTGCACGGAAATGTGAAAGGGGATTGACCAAAAAATATTAATATTGAATATTGTAGGAATTATAGTTCTGATTTTGTTGCTACTACAGTATATGTAATTTTAAAAAATTACACTATAATTAGAGACAATGATTTTTTGTGAAAGAATTCCGCACCAACATGCTTCAGTGTTTTACATGGACACGTGTAGCTCAGCTTGTTGTTCAGTGATTGTATGTTTATAACTCACAATGTCTTGTAGTTCTACCCGCTAATAACTTACGTTGTGTTGTTGCAGTAACCTTGTTATGATTGGTTCAGTCAAATAAGCTACACCTCTGCTCAAATATATTCTGCCAATAACCACGAAGCACAGTTACAGATGTGCACGTATGGCATTGAAACAAAGTGGGGCAAAACTCTTTTCACCAACAATCACCGGCTGTACTTATAGTTAGGGACCCTTGTTTTTCGCGAAAATAATTTTGCCTCACTTCGTTTCAGTGCCTTACGTGCACATCTGCAGTTCTGCTTCGTGGTCAGTGATTGGATATTTTAACTCTCACGAGCCTTGGGATTCTACCGACAAATCGCGGACATGTGGTGTTGCGGGAAATTTATTGTAACTGGCTCAGTCAGATGATATACGGCTCTTTCTCATAGGTCCGGTACAGTAAAGTCCATCGTATGTTTCTTTTTTCATTTTTTTTTTTTTGCCATTCCGGTTGGTTTTTTTACTTGACAGCAGTCTGGATAAATGGTTTCTAGCAATTATGAGATGCCCCAAAATCATGTTTTTAAGCGTGACGTCTAGAAAACAAAAACAGAGAGTTAAAGTTTTAAATTCGTTTATCATGTTTTTAAAGAGACAATACAAACGTAAGCTTAGTATTGTCTAGTTAAAAACTCTTTCTCCTAACACACGGCAGTACAGTTAAAGCGGTAGCTGTATTGGGTTATTATGTTTCAGATCTCACAAAAAAATATGTATCCATATAATTTATTAATGATTATTCTGGACAAGATAGTCTTCAAAAGTGCTGACTTTACCGCGAACCACCTGTAAGCGAGTATGTGATGGTTTCGTGGACAACCACGCACTCCCGGATAATGAGCGGCCTCTTCAAAGGCAAGGCAGGAATCTTCCCATCATCCCTCGAGAGTGGACTAGGCGGTGGCTGTGTGGTCCAGCTGAGATTCAGGAGTGGAGGGAGGGGTTGTGCCTCCTCGGTACAAGTCCTTTCAGCCGAGATGTCGGTGAGAGTTGAACTGCTGCAGGGTCGGTGGTCGAGAAAGGGACGGTGGGTGGTAGGTATGGTCCTCACGTACGTGAGTAGCATGAGTGAGGGTGAGGAAATGAGGGGAAGGGGACGCAGAAAGACGTGAAGCTCGCCCACCCACTTAGCCGGTGATCCGGCCCGTGACGACGCTACGCCCCAATCTGCGTTAAACAGCTGCCGCTTCGTTTGCTGTCGCCCGCCTTTCGCTACCCCATCTGACCGTCCAACCAGATTTCTTCCCAAGCCCCGTCTGTCCTGTCCGCTTCGACTCCTTTCCTAACTCACGGTCCTCAGGCGAACAGGACGTTAAAAAAATAAAAAAGAAATAAAAAAGGCAAATAATGGACTAGCACTCGAAATGGGTACAGGATGTTCAGTTACATTTTTATTTTCTCACAGATCAATAAAAATGCATCCACGGTGCTTAGCTACGAAAAGAAAAGACACTTCACACTACTTGTAAATGTGACATTTACGACACAATGCACATTTGAATCATTATTTTAAAGACGTTAAACTTTGCTAAAATCGGTTTTTCAGACGGTCGTTTCTCAAGGTATGTGTAGCCGGATTCGTCCGAAATTGTGACGCGTTCAATTAAATGAAAGTGTCACTAAGTCCCATACAAACGTTACGGCGGGAACATTGACTTTGGACGTAGAGGCGATATTGCAATACATGTGCCGGCTGGCGTCGCTCGTAGTGCTCTTTTCAGGTGGGAAAATGTTGGTGCAGAATGTTAAAGAATGTGGAGGCGTTTACAACAGATATTTGTGTTTTAAAATGAATATGTCATGGAGGCGAACAACACGCGAGAAGAATCCGCGCCAGTTCATTGTTCTGCGTTTAGAGGCTAGAGTGAGGCGCAATGTGCATGCGTTGTTCGTCCTAACCGCTCCCGTATATAGAGGCCGTGAACGTGCAAAATACGTCCCGCCATCAGGTACTGATACAGAGCGCCTATTGCCGGTTCACCTCAGTTCTCAACGTCTTTTTATATATTTATATTTGTACCAGATATTTTATTTTCTTATTTTATACATAAACTGTGACTAATTCTTCCTCTTCGGAAAGTGTTGTATCTCTCATAGTTTTCGCGTAATGAGTCGTAAACGTCAAAATGTGCACTTTACGGTTTTATGTACGCCACTAAAACCAACTGACATACCAAACTGAAAAAATTCACGGTGTATAACAATGTTGTAGTCTATGATTTTACATATATAAAAACAAAAATAAATAAATTTTTGTATTTTTAAAAATAATTTTAAATTTTTAAAGTTTCATTTCAAAACTCAGCATTTTTTATTAAATAACCATAACCAATACCATAACCAATCGATGGCGAACTCCTAACTTTCTTTTGCGAGAATTTATGCGTAGCCAAGCACAGTTCTCTTCCATTCGAATTTTCATGGTATTCCGTCCATAGAAAATATGCAGGCCATTATGAGTGAGCGAAGATATTTGGGTCAGCACATAATAACTAGGTCTTCAGCGCTGGTGAGGGGTGATATGAAGAGACTATGGGTTAGAGCCGGAATGAAGGGGTGGGGTAAACGGCAATTCTCCGAGAAAACCCGCCGATCAGCGGCATCGTCTGGCGTGTTTGGCACATGCAAAAATAAGGACCGACCCTGACGAGAATCGAACCCGGATCGCCTTAGTGGGAAGCGGCCCCCTATACATATTACGAGAAAATAAGCAAATGTAAGAAATTATTCCGACCAACATTTTACGAAAATAAAAATACAAGAGAAAGTTATTGAAACAATGCGTTAAAATGTAAATACAGCAAATGTTATAAAAATAATTCGTTTGACTGTGAGACTTATTGGACCAGATTTTAACGTCAATTGTAGCAAGACTTTTTTAATGACTACGGTAATGATAACGGGCATGGTTGCGGTTATATCAAATTGTATCACGGCATTTGACGCTCAGCTGCCGAGGATAAACGAATGCTCCCGAGTATTTCCGAGGTGCGGGAGAGTTAACACGATCCAGGGTGGGTGCTGCATGCTGTTATCGTCAACACGCTCGGCGCACATGTCCTGGACAGCACCCCCCACGACGGCCTATCTATCGACTTGGTCAAGCCCTTTGTCTGAGCCAGACCCTCTAGGGCCGGCGACGCCTAATCGCTCGCCGTCAGATCCATCGCCTAACCGCGGTGGTTTAGTGCCGGCTGCTACTACTGCCAAATTATGTTCCCCGCGCGTACATTGTCTCAGCAAAAAAAGTAATTAATTATACACACGGGTCACAAATGTCATGGTCGTATTGACAACCACGCATCATATTTTATTAACAGCAACGTGTTAAATACCTTAAATAAGTTAAATTCGAACAGCTGAATTTCATATGCGATAATATTTTTAAATGATTGTCTAATTTGGCTTGTTTATTATTTATCTCAAAGTTCAAGGAATGTTAAAATAATACAGTAAAACATGGAAAATATCAACAAAAAAGCGTGGTATTTCAATCTGTTAAATGAACTCACCCTGTTAAACTGTAACATCCATTATCCTAATGGCACCGAAAAAAAATAACATTTTGAATTGTGCAAACTTAACCCTGTACGTGTAAAATAACCGTAAATAATATGTAGAGATGATGGTTAGAGACCTGAAAAATTCGCGCATTTATTAGAGCACAAGCTAGAATTCAAACAACTATATGTTTGTGTCACTTTCGCAATTGGTCTTTGACTTATTTGACGCCTCCTGGAAGTCTCTGAGCCAATAATGGAAATGTAACGAATGCAGACCTATATCACTTTGACAGCAAGCCGCTAATGAGCATCTGCTGTCTACTTCAGTACACAGATATTCTTGCAGACTAGCCTACAAGTCTGTGAACCTCGAATGTTTCCCGTCTCTAATGATGGTTTACCGCGGGAAAACTTGACTGTTTGCTGGGTTTCAACGCACGTTCAATTTACCAAAAGATTACTGGCTTTCGCTTTTACGTAGAGCTGTTACCCTATTTGACTGAGCCAATTAGAACCCCGCAATTATAATATTGGATGTTTGTTGTTGGTCTGCAGACAGCTACGTTGTCAGACGTATATCACCTAGTCATACATGACACAAGAAACTACAGTGTTTTCAAGGGTATGTTGTCACAAAACATTTTCGCGACATACCACAATCTCTAATAATCTGATACCATATCTCTCATAATAAGTTTTGACTGTATGGCGAGTGGAATTCACCTATGTTCAATGGCTTCATCGCTTAGTTGTTTGAAATGTGTTGTCGAACCTGGGGTAGCCAAGGATAGATAACTCGATATTTAGTGCTGGATTAGGATGTTAAGTATTTGCTAGTCCAAAGAGTTCCAATAAATGCTTTTATTACGTCGAAACTCGTAATATTATTACAGATGATTGTGTATCGCGAAAATGTTTTGTGCCAACGTATCCTTGAAAACACTGTAGTTTCTTGCGAGATGTATGACTGGGTGATGAACGTCTGGCACAACGTAGCTGTCTGCAGACCAATAACAGGCATCAAATATTACAATAACGGGATTCGTCTTGGCTCAGTAATATAAGGTAACAGCTCCGCGTACAAGCGAACGCTAGTAATCTTCTGGTAAGTTGAACGTGCGTCGAAACCCAGCAAATAGTCAAATCTTCCCGCGATAAACCATCATCTCTAAATATAATAAATTACTGCTGTAAAGAAAAGAAACGCATTGACCAAATATACTTCAGAATTGTGTATATATATATGTACAAATGGCTTTTACTGTACATCAATAATTTCTATATGATATTTAAATGAATTCTTGGTATTGTGCGGCGGATGACATCTACGTCATCACCTTGGTATTGTGCGGCGGATGACATCTACGTCATCACCGCTCACAACTTAGTTAAAATAACATAACCTCTAAACAGTCTGTAGGAAGGAAAGGCCAGAAAAGAACAAAAAACAGAGAAAAACGAGTACTCCACAGGAGTGAAACACAATAACTGTGTATATATGCACAACAACACATTATAATGAAAGTTATACACGCTTACACATATACGAATCACAACACAGGAACTTTATAGGCCGTTCACGATGAAATGAGCACTGCGTAAAGTTTTCTTTCAGCAATTTTGCAGCCATCTTTACTACTTTAATATGATAACTTCCGCATTCTAAATCTGAATTAGTGAATATTCACTGATTCACGCTGATGGATGGAGTAGTTTCAACAATTTGAATCAGTGAAAGTAGTCACTGTTTAAATTGTGAATATTCACTGATTTCCTTCAAGGGTGCCAACATCTCACAAGTGGATCAGTACAAATTCACAGGTTTCTTTTAGTTGTTTTCAAAGAACAGTTTTCACTTATCGAATCAGTGAAAAATTACTGGCAAATCTATGGACATTCACTAATTCACTTGTGGAATGTTGGCACCCATTATCGGAAACAGTGAATAGTCACCGATTTCACAGTGGTTTCTCACTGATTCAGTTTGTTGAAACTGCTCCATCCATCGGCGTAAATAAGTGAATATTCACTCATTCCGATTTAGAGTGCGTGTAACTAAAAACCTGTGTAAACGTTTGAACACTCTGAAAAATAAATACTTATTGACTCAATAAAATATATACATAAAACATTACAAGTTCCGCTGAGTGCTCAGTTTGTAGTTTTTTATAGTTTATATATTTAAGCTGTAGGCCTTCTGTATACTAATAATACCAGGATATATTAGGTAAGAGAGGCACGGCGTACGTAATTGTTTTACAGTGTTTAACAGAAAGCATTTTATTTATAACGGTTAATGTTTTATCTGATGTTCAACTTTCTAAACTTACAAAAATTAAGTTACTTTTTATAATATCTAAAACAATGTCTCCGTCCTTTAGGCTAGAAATTTGCATGAAAATGTTTCCGTTATATTTTCATAAATGAGACATACTGCAAAATATTTGCAAAATGTACTTCCTAATTTTTTCTTAGAACTGAAAAATTAGGCCCTGTAAATACAGTAAATTTATTTAATGTGAACCGTGGAAAAACTTAAAATATTACTTTGGAAAATGTTTGTTCTTTCAATTATGTGCTTTAGTTACTTAATTGAATGATTAAATATCCTATTTAGACATTATAACCGACTTCCAAGATTTTTTTAAATCCCCAATGATCACGATATTTACAAATGTAGTCACAGACGATCTGTACATCCAAATTTGAGTACAATATGTCAGATGTTATTGATATGATTATCTCGTATCATAATGTTTCTTTATCCATTCTGAAGCTACTCAATTTGAAAATGAAAGTTCTATTATAAAACCTTTGAATTATGGTGAATTTCAATTCTGTAATTTATAAAATAAAGTTCATAATAAATATGTAAATCAATAGGCTTGAAAACTCACTAGGTTAACGTAGCTAAGACAATCATGTGGATGATAATATTGGTACTAAGTTCATTTATATAAACGATTGCTAGAAGTAAACAATTTAACCTAAACATCTTTAGTGACAAATGAAGTAATGACAACAATAATAATGAGCACCGACACACTAGCGTTGTAAGAGTGTAACTTCACTTACGTTCGGTATCTTAGCTGTACGACGAGAAATTAATGCACATCAATAACTAACTTCACTTTTGAGTGCGTATTAAAAAGTTAATTTTTAATGTCTAATAACATTTATTTATTCTGCGTATTTTCTCGGTTATTTGTGGTATTGCGTGTAACGTGGGCATGCGTTTTTTATTAACTAATCATCGCCCACGCGAATTTTTAACTGTACGGTTGCAATTACATGCGTACCACTAGCCAATCTTGGCTGTTTTCAGAGGTTGAATAATTCAGAAGATATTTTCCCGTGGGTATCGTGTAGCCACACTTTGATGAGCGAACGTAATTGACGAACGAATTGTCGCACATCACACAGGATACGTCATCACCATTTTTTTTATTAATGTATCACCGGGACCTTCACTATCGCACTGCGATACTTTGCGTTAGTGATCGATAAGTATGGGTTTGAATTCGTGTGTCGGTCATGCAAAGTCTGACACCACTGCCTTCTTAACACTAGCATCCGGAGGAAATAAACGAAGCGTAAAATAAAACGTGTCATCTTGCAATTATAAAAATTTCAAGATATATTTTTGACGCAAGATGCAGCATTGAAAAATTGGAAGTTATTTTCAACGAATAAGTTAAATAAATAATTATTTTAAGGTACGGAAAAATTTTAAAATACCGGAAATTACGTGTTCGTAAAGAAGGTTTTTAGATATTACTATTTTTTTTTAACATTATAAGGACAAACTTTTAACAACATAAATAATTGAATAATATGTGATGTCTATTTGTGATGTTCGTGAAACCGTAAATTCAAAATTAGGGAATTTAATCAGTATAATGTTTAAATGTTTCTTGACAATACGGAATATGTACTTCTTTTGTAGAAGTAGTTAGTCTAATAAATGTTTCCCGTGTAATAGTTGCGCTAAGTCCAATGCCAAATACTTACTTTACCAATTATGATGCAACAAATTTCTGTGTGAAAAGGTATGAAGACAAATTACCCCCTCCCCCTTCCATGTCCCTCCGTCCCCTACAATATTGATATTGTATGTCTTTTTTTTTTTTTTTAGTGAAATACAGTTTCGGAACTATACAATTAGAATTAATGTCTCGAACGTAAGTCTACCGTAATGGAAAACAACTCGAGGTGTGCTGGCTACACGTTTCTTCGATATTAAACTATACTTTGCTCCATGTCACTAACTGCCTCGAGTTCCCGACGAGCAGTGACCATATTGAATTTGTTTCGTAAGTTTGCTGATGTTAAAGCTTATTTTAATGTCATTTTACTATCAACTACGTCCAATCCAAATTAGGAAAAATAATTACTTTATACCAGTGACTGTCAGATATTTTTCTTCGTTGTTTCCACTCCATTTTTTCGCCAACGCAGCATAACGTTTATTTGTTATTCTGCCATCCCGGACAATAACAAGTATTTTAGATGCGCGCCTCACCAAGCTTAAACACGTGGAGATATTAATTATTTCAAACCTTAAGGTAGAGTTCAATAATACGTAAAATTTTAATTACCACATACCTAACTGTTCATGCTCAAGACGCCAGCAAGTTACTGGGAAAATGTTAGTGGAATAATGTACAATGTTATCAATTTGTATTCTAATACACGTAAAACACTTTCAGTTGTCACCTTAAACACTGAACATTTTTTTCTATTTGAAAATATTCTGATTACTCCTCTCATCATTGTTGGTTCGCGTAATATAACAGGATTGTTTCAGCACATATACAAATTTATTTTTGTTGCTTGTGGTTCGCTGTATTTACTACTAGAGCATACAGGTTAGGAGATAAACTAATTTCTTACGGACGAGTTTGGCCAAGGAAAAACTCTGCGGCTGTGCGCCGGAGTTGTTAAAGGATCTGCGAACTTTGCCGATGTCGGTACCGAGGATTCACGAATGTGACGTCGCTAAGAAATAGCCTTAAGCCCTATACACATGAAAACTTTATCATTTGACTTTAACAATTTTACTTTACGGTTGTTTTCAATACATGGTTTCTTATGGAGTCGTACACAATAGCGTCGCCAAAGCTAAGATCAAGCAGTCTTGACTTTACGTTTCCGATAAACTGAAAACTAAAGTCAAAGTCAAGATGACCATTCGCAAAGAACCAGCTGATTATAGCTAGAGATGATGGTTTATCGCGGGAAATCTTGACTGTTTACTGGGTTTCAACACACGTTGAGTTTATGAAAAGGTTGCTGGCTTTCGCTTGTACGCTTGTACGTGGAGCTGTTACCCTATTTGACTGAGCCAATAAGAATCCCGCTGTTGTAATATTTGGTGCATGTTATTGGTCTGCAGACAGCTACGTTGTGTCAGACGTATATCTCCCAATCATACAAGCTGCGACAACATAATTTCCTTTCTTAACACGGCAGTAAAACCCATTAAGTAAATAAGAAAGATTCATTTTAATTTTTATAATGTAGATACATACCTAAAGTTTGTTTTACACAGTTTTTAAAATCAAATCATATAGGTAACGCCCCCCCCCCTTCCACTGTCCATTCGCTGAGTAAGCCGATTTCTGGCGTTTCTCATGACACTTACCAGCATAGCAGTTGGTAAGTTGGCAATTTCTGCCCGGATATATATAATATGCGCAATGCTACGACACTGATTGGTAAACGTCACTACACAGGACTCGCATACCTGTCTTTCATGATAATCTTACACAAACATTTAGATGCTTATCACAGTTTTTCACGTCACTGTACGACTGTTTCCAGTCGAACTGTAGGTTCCCTGGACGGTTGACGTAAACGCGGGAAAAAAAAATTTCAAGCGGCCAAATCGGGGGAGCGGGCTGGCCACTTCAAATCGCCACGTATTGAGATAAGGCGCTCCGAGAAATATTCCCTCAAAACAGCCATCGAAGCCCCTGAAGTGTGGGCCGTTGCTCCGTCTTGTTGGAACCAAATGTTTCCTAAGTCAAATTCATCAAGTCGTGGGAAAAAAAAAATTCCACCAACATGTGATGGCGATTGACAGCGGTGGGGAACAAAACTTGGCACCCACGCCTCTCGAAGACCATTCCTGCCCCGCTAAGACACCTAAAGCCTGAATGTCGCGCATTTCAAATCAGGAATTTATGTTACCGCACCATGTCACAAGAAATTAGTGTTTTAAAGGATACGTTGGCACAAAAATGTTTCACGATATACCATCAGTAGAGACACTGGTAAATCGCGGGAAAAGTTGATTGTTTGCTAGGCTCCAACATGCTATGTATAACACTGAAGGTTTTGCTCCTATATTGGCTACTGTTTATATGAAGCACCGTGTCCCTCTTCAACAGACCCAATTAGAACTGTACAGTTTTAACACAGAACGTGTGTGACTTGCCAGAAAACTGTTCACATGTGTCACGATTGAGATACTACAGTTTATTGGAGACTATGTCAAATATTTTCGCGATTTTCCAATGTCTCTTACCGTCACCTCTGGCAACAGTATGTCCCCGCTTCCCTTGCCGATAATGTATGCAGTGCTAGTGATAGTCGCGTTATCGGTATGGTATGAAGTTGTGCAACACCTGTCCGTAATGATTTGATTGGTTGCACTATAATGTTAGTATCTCCAGTACGCAGCCTGGAAGGAATGTTGCGAATCAGAAAGCTCAAACTGCAGCTAGCCGTAATGACGATCATGCTGTAACAGCTTGTTTTGCCAGCATACCTCGTTTTTTGTTCACATTTTAACTGTTTGGCAGAATAATTGTATTTAATTTTGTAACTCGTAGACATTTTCAAAGACATGTTTAACCAATGAAGAATTTTGGTAGGTTCTGTATAATCTCATTGCAATTGTATATCGTTTTCGTTCAAAAATTGCTTAAGAAGGCGTGGTTGGTAAATTCTCGCTCAGTTCTACAATTCAGATTTACGCTTTTTGAAAGTCTACGTAGAAAAACTACAAAACAGCAATCCTTTATAATAATATTTGCCAACTTTATGAACAAATATTTACCCGGTATGATGCATTTGTCAAGCGTGTTCTCCTGCACTGCAATTAAATGTACGATACATTGGCGCCAGAGATCGTTCTTCAGATATACGTTAATCGGAACAAATTTTACTCAGAAAGTTGGCAAAAACTATAGTCTACGATTGCAGTTTTTTTACTTTTTTTTTTTTTTGCGAATTAGCTTCGAGAAACTTATAATTCTGAACTCATGATTTTAGCGCTGAATTATATACCACATGCTCTCTTAAGTCTTCGGCGTGGCGAGCTGATTAACGTATGGCAAATGTTGTTTACAGTTAATATCCACTGTCGCCTGTATGATGAGAACGACAAAACACTCATGTACATAGTATTGCATATGTTCTAGGCTCTGTATCGCTACGCCGATTCTTATAAGCTTTGAACGAAAACGACAGGGCTTAGCCAGTTGCAATCAGATAACCATTTTCTTACAATAATCGCACAGTTCAATAAACCTTACTCAAATATAATTTCCTGACACTTCAAAAGTTGTGTGCAAATAGTGTGTGATGGCCAGTTCTGTTATTTTCATAATAGTGGACAGAATTTGCCAGAATTCGCTATGGAATAGAAGAACCCAACACCTTATATATAGAGACGTTCAGTGTGTTGTCCTTCCAAGTCATTTAGTCTTCAGTATTTTGGGAATCGGCCGCTTTAAAATTTGAATTTCAAAGACCACCTGGTGTTGCCCGAAAACATCCTGTATATTCCACTGGATGCTGAGAGAACTGCCTTACGTAATTTGTAGCAATCTATTACCATGTTTTGTGCGAAAATAACAGCAACTAACCGTATTCAAAACAAGGGAGTGGTAGTATTTTTCGACTGCTAAGTTGGAAACGATGGCAATTTAAACGGAATGGGGGAAAAAGGAAAGCTTCAAACACAGCTTCTAAAATTTGTAATGTCAATGATTTTGATGAGTTAAATAAATATGTTCATTACCTTAGTAAACCTTCTTATTTTAAGAAATGTTAAACAGTCTTAAGTCAATAACGTAGTTTTTAAAGGGTTGGAAAATTCATATTTTAACTAAGTCCGTACAGAAATTAGTGCTTAAAAATTAGTGCAGAAGGATTATAGGTAAAATGGGCCTTCACTTTGTTCCTGTGGTTAACGTCTAAGTTTATGTGTGAGAATTTGTTTTATTTTTCAAAGAGTGGAATTAGATTCATGTTCCTGAGATTAATGCTTATCTTATAAGAAATTTAGGATTCCATGTACTGATGGTGTTATATTCATCGATTACGTTGTTCTGTGGTGATATATTTTCTGCGTGAGACCCATCATTTAAGATAAATTCAGCCTCTCGGCGTGCTGGAAGTTTGTAGAAGACCAAGTGTGAAATTAATATTTTATGCAGCAAATCGTTCTGGAAAATCTCAGACTTTCACCGTCCGAGACGTAAAAATTAATTAATTACATTACAAACAAGCATAGTTTTACGTTCGCATTGAAAGCTGGTCAAGTAAACAAATATTATTAGGCCTATCTATGGAACAATTTTATGATAAATCAGCAATTCAAAATTGGCCGAAGATGTTTATGTATAAGGAATGGGACTCCGCTAAGATAACCACCCGTGTTTGCACTGCATTATCGAAATCGGTAAAATAATCTCGTGGATAGAATCTTACTGAAGTTACTGCCACAATTCTTTGTTCTGGCGTCTCCAGTAAGATAACGAAAGATAACGTTAATAGTATATGTTCAGAGGTAGTTGGATACAATACATTTAATCGGTATTATAAATATGCCAAGATGTTTGACAACGAATCAGCGCATAGGTCGACGATGTAGAGAAACCGAGCAAGAAGTTACCAGCATAACTCCTCAAAGAGGGTGCAAATTAATCTTAAAAATTAAAGTCGTTTACGTAATCTGGTAATATCAAATTATAATATTGATTTAGACTAATGATAAACGAAATGTACAAAAATTAAGTCAGCTTATTAAGTAATATACGAGTAGGCCTACCCAGTTAAATGAGATTAAGGAAATTTTTTCTGTGATGTCTTTCTATCGTAAAGAGAAAAAATAGGTGCAGTTTTCTAAATATTACAAAAGGAAGAACGAGATAGGCAAAACTCAAGTGGACGTAACACTACGTAACCTCAGGGCGTTTTGAACTGACGAATGGAACGCCAAGCTTCATCTTGTTTCTGGTGAATAGAATGCCCCAGAGACGAAAGATCAACAAAAGGGACCGAATGGAACAGACCTACAGAGACCCTTACAGTATTACTAACTTTGACTGCTTCTGTAAATGTTGTGCCAACTTGCCGCGAGAAGGGAGGTTTTCTAATAAGACACCTAGCAGAGAAACATGCCCGAGTCTTGACTCTCCGGTGGTTAATTAGGCGACACAGGGGGTTTAGCCAGCGAAATTAGCATAACATAAGAGGGTGCGCGCAGTAATACGCCGCGGAGCAGAGATTTGTGGCGCTGCAGTAAATCCCGCCGGCAGATCTAAGGGTCTGTTAGATGTAGGAGAGGGCGGCGATCCCTAGACGGCTAGATGCACCGGCGGCTCAGCCAGCCGGCAGTTACGATGTGGGCCAACGAGGGATTTGCATTGCAGATGTCGAGACTAAACGCAGCTAGACATCGGCGAACTTGAGTCTGGTTTTAGGAAGGAACTAAGATTTTCCGTCGTGAGCTGCGACTTTGGGGAGCACGTCAGATGCGTGGACGAACAGTCTTTTGCCGCTTCACGCCGGCTTTGTTACTTCCGACATTTCCTACGCATTCTGAAATTACAGTTTTAACCGTTACGATGAACTTAACAAGCTGTCGTGCGCTTTTATAGTTCACTGTAACTTGAGAACTGTAATATCCGTAAAGAGATTATATTTTTAAAAATTAGATCTGAACCTGCATAATTTGATATGTACCTGATTGGTATGTAACTGTATGTAGTTACCGCGTTCATTGCTTCATTCAACTTATACGAATACGCTCAAGTATAAATGTCTAAATACTCGGCGGTTGCGAGACAATCCGAAATATTTTGAACTACGGACTTTTGAGGCCATCAGAAACAAACTCCTGCTTGATTTCAAGAGCTACGAAAGTGGGGAGTATGTATGGGATTCACAGTGTATACGAACATAAATCACGCTCTGGATTACTAATAATTACACATAAAAAAGTATTTTATTGAATGTTTATAAAAAATTAAAGTATCTAAAATAAAAACCAATTTACCTTAAGTAGTGAGAAGACTGAAAAATGAGATTTAATTGGACCATTGCTTCAAATGTTTGTCAAAACTTCTTAGATTTCACGCTGCTCTGAATTTGAACGCATTTTTTTCAAAATCCTACGATTGAGGATTACATAATTCGTTACCGACAATAAACTTATATAAATCCTGAAATATTAACCTCTCACATAGTGGGAAAAGCAGTATGAACATTCGCATAATGTACAACACGGCTTAGGATTTGAAAACGTCAGGTTCTGTCCCAAAGTGGTATTTGCATAAATTAATAAGCTTCCTCGTTTCGTTGTTCATCAACATTCTTTGGATTTGGTTCTGGAAAGTAGCGCGTACTCATTTTGCAGCTGATTATTGAACAATGGTGTTAACGAAGATCTCTCTTGTTGAAACAAAATGAGTGTGAGTGTGTGATACTGATAGATCAGATCAGGCCTTCTTGGAGTCCACGGAAGAGGATCTTGGTGATTGTCTGATTTCCTGCCTATCCAGCGATTCCCAAATAATGAGTTCCGGCCGTGTCGAAACACCGATGATATGGGTTAGCAGTGCTTCGTGATGAAATCAAACTATTTAAGAAAAAAATACCAGGTTTTGCAGTAGCCAGACGAGCTAGTCATAAATCATTCGAATATAACAGAATCAACAGAATCTGTAAAACAGTACATAATAATTGGACAAGTGCATTATTACAATTCCTGGCCAGGTGAAGACATCTGGATGCTCTTTTCACCATGAAAATAAGTTCTGCATATATCCAGACATCCTGATGTCGGCTTACAATAATTTCTCGGAATCGATCCAGACGAATGCTGGGATGGTTCGGCCATGACCGGCACCTTTCCCAGTTCCTGCCCTTGTGTGTCGACGAGTCTTTAGGAGTGCATGGTATATAATTCAGCGCGAGTTTAGAAATTGTAGGTTTCTCGAATCTAATTTACAAAAATCAAAAAACAGCAATCCCAGACAATAGTTTCAGCCAACTTTATGAGCAAAAGATTTTCTCGAGTAACGTATATCTGAAGAAAAAGTTCTGACGCCGAAATCTCGTACATTTAATTGCGGCGCAAGAAATCACGCTGAACTAATTCATCATTCTGGGTAAATGTTTGCTCATAAAGTTGGTAAATATAATTATCGAGGATTGTTTTGTAGTTTTTCTATATTGACTTTCAAAAGATGTAGGTTTCAATTGTAAAACTCAGAGCTTATTTTATCTACGACGCTCTCTTAAAATTTCATTTTTTTTATTTGTGCCATACACTGTTCAACTTTTTCACATCAGATAACACGTCATTTCCCCAAATAAAAAAAATTAGTTCTCATAGTTGTTGCATAATCACTCATCAGAGCCACAAAATGGCAATTGCGGTGTAGCCAAAATAAAAAAAAGTAATTATGACATGTTTGACAAAAGTTAGTTTTGAAAATTTCAGTAGTAGCCAAATGTCGTGCAGAAATGTACTCATTTTCATCAATTTGTAAAAAATACAAAAATGTATCGCTTTGTGTTGACAAAAGTATTTTGAAGTGCCTTACATCATTAAGTATCAATATGAATTATCTTGTTTCTGCAAGTCAATTATTTTTATTTATTTTGGCTACACCGCAACTGCCATTTTGTGACTTTGATACGTGATTATGCTAAAACTATGGAGCCTAATATTTTTTATTTGGGGAAATGACATGTTTTCTGATGCGTAAAAGTTGAACAATGTTTGGTATAAATATAAAATTTTTAATTTTTACGTGTCCAGAGTCCGTAAGGCCAATTAAAATATATATCCTTCTGTCGATAGGCTGCAACGAGGTTCAGGATCCTTACACCATAGTATCAATTGTTATTATTGTTTGTTTATCGAGTTCTCAACTTAATGTACAATGATGTAAGTGAAAAAATATTTATCCTCCGTTACAAAAAAAATATTTTTTATGGACAGTAAATTAGGAACAAAATGATGGAACCCTCCATGACCACTTTTCTTATTAATGTCATCATGCGCCCGCAATGCTTTGTATATTCTTAGTTGCAAAATTTAAGGAAATATGTTTTAAGTACTTGTAGTACTGTACGCGCGCCAGCTATGAGTCCGTGGCGTGTACGTATTTTTCGACCTAAACGTCACGTACGTTACAGTAACACAGTAGAAAACACATCCTAACCTACGAAGTTTCTACGGCAGTGTGTGCGTCGACATGCTATCGGACTAATTGTATTATTTATATCTTAACGGAAGATAAACTCTTATCCGCCAGGGACACGGAGCTGGCACGCGGACAGTACTAGAACATTTTAAAGCAGAACAACGGACTACAAGCAGCAGGCACTGCAACATACAGACCATGACTATAGTCGTAGAGTTAATTTCCGGCTGTTGCCGCACTGAACACTCACTATTTCCTAGTAACGACGACAACGCACCGCGCGTAATTGGGTGACAAGCTTTATTGATGTTAGCTAGAAGAGTATATGTACTTCTTGATATAGGTCGTTAGAGATAAAGTGAGCACTAAAAACTTAACCTTTGAAAAATATAATTAGCCGTTACTGCATATAATTTAACGTTAACTATAGTTGCCTTACTGCTTGTATGGTTGGCAGCGCAATTACGCAATATAGTTCTATGGATTTTCCTATTTAAATACAACCATACTGAAGCAAAATCAACCGAAATGGACATAATTGCATTTTATATAATTAATAAAATTTTTTATTTAACTGTTATTTATAGGCCTACTGACTGTACAATTTATCTTACACGCGCAATAATTAAGTCACGTGTCCAAAGAGGGTAAGTATATCCTATCGTCTGCCGTTACACGCGGAAAGATATGAATTAGCTGAAAATAGAACTTTAACAGTGCTTTTTTTGACTGCTAAATTTATCTCGAACCAAGGTGGCCTACTTGCGCATTCAGTTACGAACATTTATAATATTTGCTAAATATGACAAATGAAGTTCATTATGAACACTTTTGTATTTATGAAATGCAGAAAATGGGGAAGGTCTGTTGGCCGTCTGTGCAAAATGTGTTGCCAAGATGATTAAAAATAAATGTAATACACATAGTTTACATTTCAAAGAACCTGTATTCCAAGAATCGCGTTACTGAGTTAAATTAATTCTTCATCGTACTCGGTTAATTTCATGTAAAGTTAGACCACTGAATAATTTCAGGCACATATTGACTACACCATACAAACAACACGTGTGAATTTAAAGAAAGCAAGTTTGTGGACTAAAACTGGAAACTTTAAAAGTTCTTGAAAAAAAAATTCAAATTCGTGTGCTATGCTTGCATGTAGTTTCCCTGTATGAGCTTAATCTCCTTGCTTTCCGTGATCCTAGAAGTTCTTGTTTCGATGCAAGTGAAGTAAATCAATTATGTTAAAAAATTTTAAGCTTAAATTTGGTGACATGTACTTCTGTAAAACAACAAATCTTATTATGTAAAACCTTCCAAATGAGAGGAGGTACTACAACGGTTGTACTGTTTTTTTATACGTACATATTTTTAATATTTGGGGAATCACGTGGTAATAAACTTGTTTGTAACTAGTAAGTCTTTATAGTTTCAGCAACTCGCAGACTGAAAGTTTTCTGGATGCAACAGCTTAGAATTGTCTGCCACTTATCCTGCTAGCATTTCTTGACACGTTAACCAGTAGGATGGATAGTTCAGCTAATTAAATTAACAAGACGCCAGTATTTGGAATAAGAAATACTTAATTTTCAAATAATCTCAAGTAAGAAGAAATATCAATAAAATATTTTATTATCTAATAGTTGCATTAATTTTTACAATAGAAATAGTTGTTATTCATAAAACAATTTTTTGTATTAAAACATATATAATTTGTAAACTTTTTCCATTGTTATGTTATCGTCAGAAATGTTATTAATTATATTCGTCATAATTATTTGCAAATTAATTATATTCGCGTAATATTCTAAAATGTTGACATAACAGGCTAGGAACTGCGTTTGGTTACACACATTAGTTACTTATTTTTAAACATGATCTATAGTTATTGCGAGTTTCCTTATGGCACTATAATTATTATAGGTGTATGTGGAAAAATTAAATTTAAAGAGCGCGGTTTTGTGTCGTCATTCGCTTTTTTTTTTTTTTTAATTTTGCATAGTTATAAAAGGTTTTTTTTCTTTTATGAGCAACTTGATTAACATTTAACTCGCCTTACATGTTTTAATTTAAGGCCGAATGAGTGGATTTTTTCATAGCCCAGTTCTGTTTTCTGTTTCGTAGTTTATTTAATTTTATTTTTTTTTTAAAGAGGTTAAGTATTAAGGGTGCAGACCGTATAAATGAAAACGAAATTCAGTATAGAATATGAAAAGACTTGTGGAATTTTTATTTAACAAAAAATAAATAAAGTACGACAGTGTTTGTATAATTCGTATTTCGTTGTAACCTGAACTTCAAACGACGTGCCTGACAATTAGGGAAAATTTGTATTTCATATTCGTTGGGCTTTCTCGATTGTAGGCAAGCAGTGTTATTTATGGTTTCATTTTTGCGCTGCAACCAGATGAAATCACGTGTTGCAAGCATAAACACTATCCCCCCCCCCTTCAATTTCAAATTTTCACCTGTAATTGATGGGAAAGAAGCAGAAAAAGCGGAAAGAGTTTTTCATTTTTACGGTCCATGGTTCGACACAGAAGTGAATAATGAACACGCTAATTGTATGGGTGGATTTATTCAATCGTTAATATGCTTTGAGTTAAAATTACGGTCGTAGGTAAATCACTCTATTAAAACATGGACAGCAATGGTTGCTGGTATCACATACAAGACGGTAATAGTTGTTCGCGATGAAGGGAGAGCACTTTTGTAGACTATTTTGTCAAAATTAATAATAAAAATGTGTACCTATTGATAGACACGGGAAATGTTCGCGGGTTAATAGACCTGTAGCAGGGGCGGAGCCAGGGGGGTGTTTTGGGTATCCAAACACCCCCTGAAATTAAAAAAAATTCATACTTGATACAGCTAATTCATTTATCGAGCCAATGACATTCAACAAATGCGAAACTAAGAAAGGACCCTTGTGCCGATACTTCTTAATTTTCAGCAATGAGATTTCAAAAATGTATCGTTAAAAATATTATAATGTGAGGCAAAAATTGATGTAATTTAAATCGAAAATTTTGACTCCTAAACTGCTTAAATAGAACCAGTTTGCACCTTAAAATCAAAAAAAAGTTTTTCCGGGGGAGAGCCCCGCTCTGAAAATAAATCCTGGTTACGCCCTTGCCTGTAGGCTAGCCTCCAAGAATTTATATGTATTCAAGCAGATAACAGCTGTTCATTGGCTGATCATTGACTTCAAGGCGATAGTAAATAAGAACGGCCAACTGTGAAAGTAGCACGAACTTACAGTAGCTGGAATTCTAGCTTGTGTCTAAGAGTAAACGCGAGTTTTTCAGGTATCTACCTATCGTGACATCAGACTCTTAACTCTTAGGACGGTACAATCTACACAGTTTGATAGTTGCTCGTACTGCTTTGTATGCATTAAAACTTGGCAGGAAATAATTTTATGAGTAAGAACTAACTGAGGTCTCAAAAGTGCTAAATCATCCTGAATCATCTATACTTGTGTATGACAGTACAGGTTGTGTCAGGGTTCACCAGAAGTTTGTAAACACACGCAGTATGTAGGTTTCAAGAGCTGAGCTAACAACGCGCAGTGTGCTGACAACTACCGCTCCGTGTTTACTAAATGTCATCACTCGCTGAACCGGTGTGACCACGCCACATTACGTGCAGTTCAGTGGCACATGGTAGCCTGATACGCGAGTCAAATATGCGAGTTCTAGAATATCCAGGATAAACAGAAGTGACAGTGACGATTGTGGCGGTTTTGGGATTGTATACAGAACGTTCAGAAACTACCGCGTAGTAATCACAACGCGCGAATCCTCTGCTAAATTGGAGACGAAAATATTAGTGGCAAAACGTGACAACACTGTAAGGAGAAAGTCCCTTTCTCGCCCACCAAGTCTAGGTATTATTTTACGTATGTTACATCGAGTTTTAATGTAGAATTAGGCTTGGACTTCTAGGGATTTTAACATGCACCCATAATACGCAGATCAGAACAGTAGTAATAAGTAAAGATATGAAATTTCGCGAAAATATTTTTGCAGCACTTTGTTTCAGTGCCTTACGTACGCACCTGTATCTAGGCTTTGTGGTCAGTGATTGGATGCCGTAACACCCAGCGTCTCGAGGTTAAACCCGCAAATCACAGACGTGATGTGTGGCAGTTATCCGTGTACTGATAGCACAGTCAAATTAATAACAACTCTGCACGAAAGACTCTTGTCAATAGCCATGAAGTTGAGCTGCAGGCACAGAATATTTAGGAATACAGAAGTGAAATAGCCAGCGAAGTCAGTCACACACGCCAGCAAAATGGCTTCCCTGGCCAGCAACACGGCGGAAACACCTACTACCAATCAGCGTGAGGCAGCTGCTCTGATGATCGGCAGCCAGACCAATTGGAAACCTGCCGTAACATTCAGGATCCAAACATACACGGGGCTGGTATCAACAGTATCGGGCAGTCGATAAGCGGCAAAGTTCGCCAACATCAAACGAGCCGCCACGTCATTTCAAGTATTGATAACTATTTAATCTGTGCTGCAAGTATGCACGTAAGGCACTGAAACAAAGTGGGGCAACAATTTTTTCACCAAAAATTCCTGTCCCTAGTAATAAGATATCTGCGGAACGCAAGAGGGCACTAAATGAAGTGCTATGTTGTCACATTGTGCATGTAAAATGTCATCGTACAACGTTTTGCACTAACATTTTAGTCTCCAATTCAGCCCAGGATACGTGTGGTGTTAATATTATGCGGTCATTTTTGGACATTCTGTATACTTCCTACAACAGAAAGCTGTTACGGCCTAAAGCCCTTCGAAGGCATGGTAATTATTAGAGGCACTATTATTTCGCGTGTTGATTCTAGGTAAAGTTGAACGTCAACAGCTTAAACTTCACTGCTAGTACTGTGATCGGACAACAGTAGTTTTGATACACATTTGACGACTACAAACCAGTAAGGAATAAGGAAATAAATCGTTGTGAACTCACGTGGTACCCTCTTGTACGCTAAGAAGCCAATGGATACTCGACTGTGGCCGGTGCGTGTGTAGGACTGAGAAGTCTAAGCTGCTACCAGATGAATACGCGAAATAATCGTGGCCCTAGTAATTTTGTGATGTCACCATGCTTAATGTGCAGTATATTGCAAAATTTCATGTCAATACTTCTGGGAAATATACCTCGCATCTGGAGGAAGAAAAGACGCCATGCCATCGTAGGTTCGTAGACGCAAAGTTCATTTACTACAGCTCGTAAAGTGGCTGCGGTGGCCGAATGGTCAGACCTTTCGCCTCTCACCAAGGTCATCCGGGTCCGATTTCCAGCGGGTCGGTCCCCGGATTTTCGCGTGTTGGACTCGTGTCGGACGATGCTGTCGGTCGGAGGGTTTTCTCGGGGATCTCTCGTTTCCCCCATAATTTCATTCCGGTACTGCTCCATACTCACCTCATGTCACCCCTCACAAGCGCTAAAGACCACGATGTTGAGCGCTGATCAAAATCTCTCACTCACTACAGCTCGTAACAAACATTGTACTGCATATGGCCTGCTGGATGGATCATGCAGCTGAGGAATGCTATCGCAGCTGCGTTCTATTAACTTGTAGATTCGACGCGTCTAGAATGAGACTGTCAACACACTTCGATGACATTACACAATAGCATGATCCACCCCGTGAGCTACGCGCTGTACGTCGTGTATTATGAACTACAGCGCAGAAACTGTGCGTTTTCAAAAATATTTTCGCATAATGGTTATTTTTTCCTCCACTTCTCTGTAGTGCTTCCCGTCGTTATTGTAATTTAATTTTGCAACAACCCGTATAGTGTCCGGTAAAAGATAAAATTTACCCTTACTAGAGTTTCCTTGATTTTTGCTTTTTGTGACGTTCCTAGACTTTTGTGGAAGTGAGAACAGCAGCGTCCGACCGACGTTTTCTTGGAAAAGGACGAGCATAGTGCGGGGGGAAATACAGTGGTAACAATGACACGTTGTAGAAACATTTTTTAAAATGAGACCAATCGAGATGCCGCAACGGTACTACGTTGGACTCGCATTCGGGAGTACTCGGGTTCGTTCCCCGGCTCCAGCCATGCTGAATTCGGTTTTCCATGGTTTCCCGAAATCGCTCCAGGCGAATGATGGTATGGTTCCTTAACAAAGGCAGTAGAAATGTTTACAATTTTTTCAGTTGTATACATAGATAAATCGTCTTCGTTTTCTGCACAGTAAATAGAAATTTATGAATATTCACTGATATGACAGTGGTTTTCACAGATTTTGGATAGAGTAATTTAAACTATTTGAATTAGTGGGAAAAAAATTGTGAATTAATGAATAGTTACAAATTCCCAATGTTAATCTGTAGATAATCACTGATTTTTCTGGAAATTTTCTCTTATTCAATATATTTATACTGCTCCATCCGGAATTTGTGATTACCACTTAATTATTATTAAATATTCGCTTATTTCTGTTTAAAGGGTACCACCCGGCGTTGGTAATCTCCCGTCGAAGAAGTTGGCGCGCTGTGCCCGTAGCAAGTAGCCGCGGGTGGCTTCAAACAATGGAGGATCGATGTTCTGTGGCTCCACCCACCCTTGCTCCCTTGTCCGCTGAGGGCCTAGCGTCTCTTCGCGTGGCCGCCGGCAATTACCCAGCATGCAAATGTGCGTATCCCGGGACCGCCTGGTAGCCCATGACGTATGAACTGCTAGTGGCCCCTGCGGTGACATTCTCCGTCTTCGCGAGATGCAAGCCGTCGTTAATGTGCTACCGCCTTGTAATCTGTGCCCGATAACTACGGACCACTGATTCGAGCGAACAGATTTTTGTATCGCTTTGTTTCAGTGCCTTATGTGGACATCTGTTGCTTTGCTTCGTGGTTATTAGCAGAGTGTGTTTGTATAGAGGCGTCACTTGTTTGACTGTGCTAATCAGTACAAGGTTAACTGGGAAATCACACGTCTGCTATTGGCGGGTAGATCCCTACGCAACTGAGAGTTATAAACGCCTAAACGTCAGAACTGCTGATTTCTGGCTAAAAGAAAATGATTTTTGGTGAAATGATTTCTCGAACAATTTGCTGCAATGCCTTACGTGCACACGTGTTTCTCTGCTTCATGGTCAGTGATTGGAAGTTCTTAACTTTGGCGTCTCGAAGTCCTACCCGCAAATCACGGACGTGTGGTGTCGTGGTTACATCGTTCTGGTTGGTACAGTCAAATGAGCCACGCCTCTGCCCTATTATATCCTGCCAATAATCACGAACCAGAGTTGCAGGTGTGCACGTAAGGCATTTAAACAAGTTGTTGTAGAATTAATTTCACCAAAAATCTCTGGCTCTATCCATCTTGTTTACAGCTCTAATTCACGTCCATTGATTGGATGTCTTTAACTCACAGCGTCTTATATTTCTACCAGTAAATCACAGATGCATTCTGTCGCAGTAACTTTGTTCTGATTGTCACACTCAAATATGTGACACCTTTGTACAGAGACACGCTGCCAATAACCATGAAGAACTGTTGCAGATTTGTACGTAAGACATTCGAACAAAGTGGTGCAAACAATTTTTCGCGAAAATCTCAACCAATAACAAGGGCCATGAACATTTCGCGGGAAAAACGTTGTCCCAGTTTGTTCCAGAGCCCTATATGCTCATCTGCATTTCTGCTTCACTGTCAGTGATTGGATGTTTCAGTCTCACGTGTATTGGTGTTCTACCAGCAAATTACATGCGCGAGTGTTGCAGTGACCATATTGTGATAGGCACAGTCAAATGAGAGACATCACTTCACAATTACAGTCAGCCAATAACCATAAATCAGATCTATAGATGTGCATGTAAAGTATTAAACCTTTGTGTAAATAAATTATTTTACATATCTACATGGCCCTACCAATAACACATCTCTAGAGATGGTCGTATATCGCGAGAAAATTGTTTATGTCAAAATACCCTTGAAAACATTGTAGATTCTTGTGATCTGTATGGTCGGACACAATGTAGCTGTCTGCAGACCAATAATAGGCATAAAATATTATAATAGCGGTATTCTTGCTGGCTCAGTCGAACGGGGTAACAGCTCCATGTACAAGCGAAAGCCAGTAATATTTTCATAAGATAAACGTTCGTTAAAACCCAGCTAACAGTCAAGTTTTCCCGCGATAAACCATCATCTCTACATGTCACTCTTATAGGTCATAACAACCCATTTTCTGCAACTCGCATAACTCACCATGCCTAGAGATGATGGTTTATCGCGAAAAAAACTTGACTGTTAGCTAGGTTTCAACGCACGGTTAGCTTACCAGAAGATTACTGACTTTCGCTTGTACGTGGAGCTGTTACCTATTTGACTGAGTCAATAATAATCCTGATATTGTAATATTTGATTACTGTTATTGGTCTGCTGACAGACGTACATCAACCAATCGTATATGTTGTAAGAAAGTACAGCGTTTTCAACAGTATGTAGGTACAAAACATTTTCGCGATATACTATCATATCTAAACATGCCACACCTACGCTTATTAACTGCGCCGGCGAAGATATTTGGCAATACTGACCTCTTTGCTTTCTTCTTTGCTTCTGACGTTACCATAAGACTCCTCTTCCCTTCGCGGTTATTGGCAGCGTGTCTCTGTGTAGAGGCTTCACTTATTTGACCGGCCAATCAGTACAAGGTTATTGGGACACTACACGTCTGTAATTGGCAGGCAGAACTCCTAGACGCTAAGAGTTACAACATCCTATCATTGACCACGATGCAGAGCTGCAGGTGAGCACGCTCTGTAAATGTATTAATATTTAGATTTTTCGATAAAATAATAGTTTTTATTATTATTAAGTTATAATTAAAAATTTGGTCTTCTTAGTTATCTAAAACTATTTTGTTAAAATTTAGTTTTGGGTGACAGTAAAATCTATCTATCCGTTAAAGAGGGGGATAAACAGAACCTACGCTGTGAAAAATTTACTAAATTACTAGATGATTTTAACACCTACACATACCATACTCAAACATGTTAACTGATTAAATCACTAATAATTTTACTATACAAGTCTGCAAACATCAGTACTGCTTGTAACTGTTTCCTAAAATTTTATACTACAGGGTCGCTACATTAATGTGTTGGAAACAAATTTTTACCATACCTACTTTTTTAGCATTCCTATGAATTTATGTGCTTTTTTTAGCGTATAAGGTAAGACAAACACATAGGACTATTATTACCTGAACAGAAACGCTCGTAGATTTATTCACATTCAAACAACAACCTCTTGATACTTTTACTAGAGAACGTACTGCCTCGATCTCCCAGTTAAATTTATAAATGTAGCGCAAAGAAACGTGCAGTCGAAAATAACCTAAATTAGTTGCTATAAGACGTTTCAAAACGTATTTATAATTATATTAGGTCGATATTGTTTGATAGAATTTAATTTTTTTCTGTATTATAAATATATTGGAACTTCTTACGGTAATTCACTGCCAACCATACAAAAAGTGGAGCAGCCCCATCGACAATGTTTAATTACATGCAATATCGAGCAGATGTTTTTCTCAGAGTGTGGATTTAAAAGTGTTCATGCTCAGTTTATTGTGATTCGCCTATACCAGGTGCGGAACTCACATTAATGGAGTACTTGTAAGAGGCACTTCACACATAAGCATACAGAAAAAAAAAAACCGTTTATTGATGACCGCTTTAAAGATCCAGTAGCAATGTGAGACGCACCAAGTAACCAAAAGTTAGTGAGGGAGTGGGGGGATTGCGTGTAAGTTCGACAGGTGACTTACTTTACTTAATATAAGTTCATGCTATTTCTAATCGAAAACCGACTAAATTGTTGAAATAACAATTAATTTCACGACGAAAAAAACTTTTCTTCTACAGATTTTTTGCTTGACCAACTTACAAGATAGCGGTTTCTATGTTTTCGTGATACACAAAAGGCACAACCATAGCTCTCACTAAGCGGAAACAGAAATGATAAAAAGTAATGTCCTGATGGTCTGAAATAAGCATCTTTTAAGTTTTTTCCTAAAAGTTTATATTATTACATATCTAAGTAAATTATGCTTAACTTATACGAAAAAAGGCGACTAACTATTTTTTTCGCCGTAATTTGATATATTTATTTATGTAAAATGATTGTTTAACTATGTGTTTTCGTTTCATTAATTAAGGGTATAAGGTAGCTAAATAAGCGCCAATAATACCAATTGGAACACATTTTTGAATGACATAATGGAATATATAATGATACTAACCAACTTTATGAGGAAACATTTACCCAGAATTGTGAATTTGTTAAGTGTAGCCTAATATGTTGCGTCGCAATTAATTGTGCCAGATTTCTACATCTGAGGTTGTCCAGAAATTCGGATATTGAGAAAAATTTTTGCTTAGAAAGTTGGCAAATAAAATTGCCTAGAATTTCTTTTTTTCACATTGGCCTTGGAGATTTCATATAATTTTGAACTGATGCTTTTAGCACCGAGTTATGTAATTATGTAACATTCTCCCCTTTAGTATCTAGATAACACTAAACAATGTTTAAATGAAACGTGGTTTCAGTCACCACCGTTTCGGTTTCTCGCAACAATATGAATTTACATATTTAAAACTCGAATTTCAAGAGCGGATGCCTACCTTACAAGTTTAGCTAGACAAAAAGTTGCCGCAGAATATTGCCACCGTATCACACAAGGATTCACCTCACGAAATACTTCCGGTGAGATGCCGAACATAATGCATATTCACAAGTGACTCACGTTTTCCCGAAACTATTGACTGCCACGTTCAGTACGTTTCCATGAAAAAAAATTGCCTAGGTCACTCAGTTTAGGTACAAGATTATTTTCAAAGACTGTTTTTGTAGATAAAAATGTTTCGCTTAGTCGACTCGAGCTTATACATGATGATTGGTAGAGGTACGTAAATTTCGCAGATACATTCCAGGTCAGGTTGAACTCCAATTATGTATACTTCATTGTCATGTCTGTGACTTGCTGGCGGCTGTTACGAAACGCGTTTGACTACTGCAAGCCAGTAGTAAATAAGGAAATAATGCGAAGTGTTATCGCTTGCTACCTGCTTGTACTGTTATAAGCCAATAGATAATCGGTTGTGGCCAGTGGGTGTATAGGACTGACAAGTCTAGACTGCTGCCAGATGAATGTGTGAAATTGACGTTCCTCTAATGATTTGTTTGCTACCGTGTTAGGATCTAACCCAATATACTGAACGTCGTTATACTCGTCGCTAACTTTACGTTGACCTGCCCTGCTTTGACATCTACTTAACTACCCCCACCAAACAGGTATACACATTGTCTCTGGAACCTTCACGGGCGCACGTATTATTCAGCAAAGTTTCATCGAAATCCGATTAACGCCATATTAATGCCATAGTAAGTGTTATTTTTATAAATTTAGTTATTGTAACAAAGTGTTTGAAAATCATTGGTAAATATGATGGTTTATCGCGGGAAAACTTGACTATTTCTTAGGTTCCAACGTACGTTCAGATTACCAGAAGATTACGGGCTTTCACATGTACGTGGAGCTGTTGCCCTATTTGACTAAGCCAATAAGAATTCCGCTATTGTAATATTTTATATATATTACTGGTCTGCAGACAGCTACGTTGTGTCAGATATACATCGCCCAATCATGTGTGTTTAAATTAACTACAGTGTTTTCAAGGATATGTTATCACAAATAATTTTCGCTATAAACCGTCATCTCTAATCATTGGTTCTGATACCTAAGCGAGAATTAAAGGACATTTTGCGCAGAATCAGTATTTAAACGTATTCGTTTCAACAACTACATAAATTGAAACGCTTATGACTTAAGTATTATTTTTTTACCAATTGCTTGACTGAAGGCGTGGTGATATATTCGCGACCAATTAATTTCCAGTTTTATTTTTATCCATACAAAGAGCTTACCGTCAATAGTAACGTTTGGCTTTTCGTTACTTTACAGTTTCTTGTTCCTGTATTGAACGAAATATGTATCTCTTTGTAACTGATGTAAACAAGTACACTTTTACTAGTATCGCAATTGATATATGCCGCAATACACATATATATTTATTTATTTATTTATTTATTTATTTAACAAAGAAAGTTCCCGGGAATAGAGCTACGGTTAAGGCCTTGTTACGGAGTTTTGCAGTGATTTCGAAAATATTTTTTTGTTGCTACTTAATACTCATTTCAAAATTTCGCTGCACAGTTTTGACACTTATATGTTATAATTTGTAGCTGACTTTTTTTGTAGAATTATACTGAACAGTTTTTTTTTTAGATTTCATTACCCAAAGTACCACGTTTTTCGTCGTGAAAATAAGCAAAAATTAAGATTTTTTTTTTTTTTTGCTGGCGAATGGTACGTTATTTTAAAAAACGCGTCCACAGTATTGTGCATCGTGTGATTGCACATTGACTCAATTTTTTTGAAAAATTTTGGTTGAAAAATATTTGAGTTATTGGCACCAGTCTGAAAGAAACTCTGGAACAAGCCCTTAAGGAGCATACTGAAGTTTTGTGGCTGTTTATGGCAGAGCTTGTCATGACTTATTTCATAGAAAGTGGAAAGTTCTTGATACGAAAAAGTGCTCGAGGTAAAGTGAAATGTATTTTACTGCGACAAACACGGTGTTGAGAACAGCGACCAGCTAGGCGGGTCGTAAATTTTGCAAACGTGCTCCAGAGACTCGTGTTCTCAACTGCAACGTACAGCGAAAGTACTCATAGTTGGAAAGTGGGTGTGTTCCTTTTTCTCCTTTATATTTTACAAGTCCTTCACAAGTTCACGTCTTTTCTCCAAGACAGGGAAACAAACTTTCCTTTCGCATTGATAAACTTGCGCATCTGTCTAGGTCACCATATTTTTTTTTTAAATAACTATTCAAATATATTTACTTATTATTTAAACAGAATATTTGTTAAAGTGGTATTCCGTTTGTAAAGAAGGTTATGCTTTATTGAACTGATGTATCCAGCCAATTGGTAGTTTTATACAAGAATAACGAACATACATATTTGTAAACATGTGCCTTCGAGTTGAACACATTCAGTAAACCAGTGAACGTTTGTGGCATATCTTAATCAGTCTTTGTTACTAAGGGAATATTATAACATATTGATTTTGGCATGTATTCAAAAGTCAGTTAATGTATGTATAGCATTATTACTCAAAATATTTTACAGTGAGTAAATGTATGGTATTGTGAATGTATACATACTAGGTTAGCTGTAACACTGCACAAAGGCAACATTAGTACTATATACTACAAGGCAAAGTAGAGAGAATTAGAGTGCAATTTCTATAGCAGCCTGAGACAAAATGCTGAAACGTAATTCATTGGAAATTATTTTGAGAGCAGCTAGACATAGGCTACATCATTTGTAGATTGTTATTAACTATCATATCAGGACCAGTATCTGCATGAATGTATAGGAGGTTTGCGATCAAGTGACCACCTTTGAAAACTATCTTGTATCTTAGAATAATACTTAAAATTTTTTGCTTAAGGTGACTCCACGCGTTAACGTTTGAATCCGATAGAATCTATACAATTTGAATGTTGCTAATATTGCTTTGTTTATATTAAAAAGGAACATTGGTAAATAAAATAACTAGAAGGGAAAAAGAAACTAATGTTTTGAAAGTGATCACTTTATCCCGAACTACCTATACCAAAAATGCTAAACTACTTTCTTCATTGTTTTCAACCATCCAGTATACCCAAACATAAAACATGCTTACAGAAAACGTAACGTCAACCACCTTACAATGTGCAAAATTTCGTCCCTAAAATATGAAGGCGCGTTTACTGTATAGTTAGTCATCGACACTGAACCCTTAAAATGTTGAGCAAAGTACCTTCCCTAAATATGTCCTTATTCTGTTTACAGACTAACATCTGATCACTTGGAGAGTACAATAATCTCAATATAAATATAAGATCACTGATAGGAAGGAAGATTTTCCATTCAGTGACAGTGTACCGATGTGGGTAGAAAACTTTTTTGAATTTACGTACACAGCTACATGTCTGGAGGTACAGTGCAAGGACAATGCACGTGCAAGATAAACTGATATCTCACGTCAACCAGTACGCCACGTCCTTGATTGTGTATTTATTACACGCGAAAAAACTTAGAACCAAAGAGTAAAAAAAAACAACACAATATAATTAGGCCATACTTATTATTGGGCAACGTGATTCGTGACAATCTGCTCTCCTTTAGATCATGAATCTTCGAAACGCCACCGAGCTCTCGGCACTCGGTTCACTAGTTGCAAGGATTCTCAACACAAGTACAGCTCACACACAAATATTTCACAATTATGACTATTGCACTAATAAATAAATGAATACGTTAATTTCTTTAGAGGCGACGCTGAGTGTCGTAATAGATCTCAACTGGCCTCAACATTTTTCGTTAGGAATGTATACAACACATAATGTGATTAAGATATGCATGGGCGTCACGAAGGGAGGGGGGGCAAGAGGGGCATTTGCCCCCCCCTGGAACTTGGTGACCCCTGCAAAAAAAAGGTCACTAATTGTGTCAGGCACTGTGAAAAAGTCTTAATTTGCGTCAAATGCTGCAAAACAATGGTCTGTGTCGTCAGACGCTGCGAAATGTAAGTTTTTGCTTGTAATAGATTAGTTTTATGATAGCTAAACTTAAATTTCTAAATCTTTGCCCCCCCCCCCCTTGAAATAATTCCTGGTGACGCCCATGAAGAGATATGTTTCCTAATAACAATCAGTTATGATGTGTGTGTAATGTCTCGCAGATGTGAATTACATCCCTCCAGACTCAACAGACCGTTCAAGATGGCGCAATTGTAACACGGTCTCGAATTCTGGTTTAATTCCCGACTCCTGTTGTTCTGATTTTAGTGTTCTGCGTTATTATCGAAATCACTCGAAGAGAATTATTCTGGGATGAATTATTTAGGATGTTCAAGAGGGAATATTTGCATGAAATTTTGTAGACGTTAATTGGGCGTACATTTATCTCTTACAAAAAAATTCAATTCAGCCGGTTTTAGCACAATAGCACTTCAAAATCAAATTTTGAATGATTTTACTTCATACACATCTCCCCCCCCCCCCCCCAAAGAAAGTAAATATAATCAAACGAAATAGTTTACAGTAAAATTACATATCATGGACTACAGCTTGATGTATGTAAAATCCCATTACACAAAAATATTTCAATTGACAAAATTTAGCAACTTTAGAATAACCACACAGCTGTCGTCTGCCTGGAAATCCGAGAAATCTGACTAGAGCTGCTTAATATCAAACAATTAATAAATACAATACCAACCGTTAACATAATGACATTCATACATTAAAATTAAACCCACCCCTGATTCTAAAAATTGCTTATAGTGACTTTGTGTATTTTTTCTGAATGTATCGTCAAAAGCTTTATTTTTGTAAAAATTTACTATTTTTTTTTTAATCTGAATTTGTTAATATAGCCCATTTCGTAGCTGAAAAATCTCTGCAATTTGCAGTATAAAAGCTAATAAAACAAGATTCACTTCAGGTAGATTAATGTATATTGTTTGTGAACAAGAATGTATATGAACAGAAAAAATAACTCTCTGCAAGAGTCACAGTAGGAAAAAATTATTCGAAACTTTTTTTTTTGCAACCAAAAAAAAAACACACTCTTTACACATCTGGGTAAAATCGTTTAGACAAGTGGTAAAAAAGACATTGCCAATGCTACTTCTTGCCACAGACATCAACTAGATAGCCAGGCGGTAAACATACGGCGGCTCAGTCACGAAAAGATACACGCGAAATTAGTCGAATATTAATAAAAAAAATTTCTGTAATTGAAAATCCACTCTATGGATGAAAAAAGAATATTTTTTCCACTGTGAATCCTACATAATTTCTTACGTCATACATGTTATAGTTCACAAACAAGCCATATTAACCTGCCTGAAGAATTTTTTTTTTATTTCATTAACTTTTGTATACCGCAGAAATGTAGCATTTTTTTTTAAATTTATTACAATCATATTCACAGATTCTTATGTTGTAAACAACATAAGATACAAAAACGTTTTTTGCAATAAAATTCTGCTTTTAACGTTTATCTCCAGAAAAAAAAGTTTCTCCAATCAATATTAAGAATCCAGGATGGGTTTAACGGAAATTTATTGGGGGTGCTGTATTTTCCCTGACACACAATGTCTTAAATTTCTACATAAAATTATATTTATTTTGGAAAATAAACAAGTGCATATAGTAACTTATCATATCACTTATCGAAAAATTGATAATAAGGATTTCACTCCCGCGAACTATCTAATTACTGCATGATGACTTTGTGGGTGTTCGTAATATCACACATTGACTTGATACAAAAATTAATTTTGAATTTTGAATTCAAAACCAGGTCGGCTGACTAGTAATTAATGGGAGAATTTATATGAAAAATTGTGGTAAAATTATTAATGTCAAGACAGAAAAAAAAAAGAATTTTAACTGAACAAGAACGGAAGTGTAATAAAAAAAATAGTCGTATGTTTTGGCACGCATAAATTTCTGTGTGATAAGAGAGCGCGCGCTGTTCTCGTAATTCATCGCGCCTCGACGTGCAGTAATGGGATGCCAGTCCGCGTCTCGACGCTTTCTTCTCCGCTCACGCCGGCGCCGACATACATAATGCAGGCCGCAATCTTGGCCGGGACGCCTCTCCCACTCGCTCGCAAACATCGGCGACATGTTGCTCCCACACGAGCCTGCCCACCCTTATACTACGTACGACGTCGTACACACACAGCAACAGCTGAATATACGCGCTATCACCCTCGGTAGGTGAGCAAAACAAAGACGCTTCGTATCTTCACAACAACAGAAAAAGATTGCCTTGAGACTGTTAAGGTGGTCGTCTGGGTGAACGTAATTTCGCGTTCGAGACCTAGAAGTGCGGAAACTACACTCTAAAAAATAGTTGGTAGAATAGTTTTCCAGACATCCATGGTAGCACTCTTAAATCTTTTTAAAAAACAGTCAAATGTGTACTGAAGTTACCAGACTTGTATTGTAACAACTGTAAAAGTTTGCACATATACAAGACGGAAGTATGGTAACTGTCCCATACTGCGTCTGTGATAATAACTTTCTAAATATTTTAGTGTTTTTACAGTGTATATAAGGACGACACAGCACGCACATCGCGCCTCACACTAGCCTCGAGTCACTTAACTGCTGTGCAGTATTCTCGCTGACATCTCGCCTCAATGAGACATTAAGAGGTGCCACCATCATTTTATAACGAAATATTAAAGATAAATATGTACTGTACACACCTATTACTTCTAAAAGATTCTGCGTCAGTATTTACATACCTAAAGAAGAACTCAAAGAACACACACTTTCGCTATTTCCGGCAGCTAGGAAAGATGCCTTAATGAGTATTGGTAACTTGCAATGGGTGTACACACGTGTAATGCTATCCCTTATCAAACATCACTCATGTGCGATGAACAGTTTTCGAATAATGTATTAACGGCCGAAACTTTGCACACGGCTTGTCGGCCTGGTCATTCGGGACACCTTAAGTGTGTTCACGTGACAAAAATGCGTGATTTTATGTTTTCCCGTCAGTGTGTTCGCTTTATAGATGTTACTTGTGACTACGTTTTTCACTCGTAAAGTTTTGTTTAGCTGACATAGTTTTCTCATAGCGGCATGTTAAAGTCAACATTTTCAAGTTACGGGAACATAGGAATAAGAAAAACCGAGTGACTTACTCTAATAAAATAATTTCCACCAAAATAAAATATTATGTGTCATGTGCTAAAATATTTAAAAACTCACATTCATTTGTAATTAAAAAAAAAATTAAAAATATGGCAGTTCGCCTCATTTATGGCAGTTTTTAAAAATACAATCTTAATTTATGTGTTTAGCATATTTAGCATATTGCCCATAATGTCTGATTTCAGAGTAAATTATTTCATTCGAGTTAGTCACTCGGTTTCTGTTATTACTATGTTCTCGTAACTTGCAAAATTTGACTTTAAAATGAAACTATGGGAAAACTATGAGAGATAAACAATATTTACAAGTGAAAAATGTAAGTCACAAGTAACGTGTATAAAACTAACACTTTGTTGTGCAAATACAAAGTTATGCATTTTTGCCACGTGAACGCCAGGCGGCCGCCTGGATGGCGCTCGAACTGCGTGCAGCGTGTTCGAAGTTAGGTTTTTTCTCAGAGGCCAGTAAACGTGAGTCCACAATACTTACCTACGAAAAGACAACACACTTCACATTACTTGTGATGTGACTGTCAAGACACCACGCACATTGGAAGCATTATTTTAAAGCCCTCAAACTTGGCCAAAAACGGCTTTTTCATGCGGTTATTTCTCAAGATGTAACGGATTTGTTCGAAATTGAGGTCTACAAGTACATTGGACTTTGATACAGTGACGCATTCAATAAAATGACAGGGTCACCGCTTAAATACCTACAGTAAAAACCTTACGGCTGAAACACTGCGCGCGCTTTTACGACTTTGGCCGTAAAGGCGATATCACAATACATGTGCCGGCCGACGTCTCTCGCAGCGCCTCATCGATTATCGCATCACACACACAAACACATCCTTCACCTGCTTGCTAACAACCAAATAATTGCGAATATAATTAAACGTTATGGGTTAATGAAAAATTTTAACCTGGCTTGCTAACAGCTAATAAATTATAAAATACATTATAACATATAATAATATTATAAATATCGCTATTTGGCCCAGGGTACCCCGCCGCTATCAAATCTTCTCCTTGCACCGTTTCAGCCAGGACTCTGATAACGGTATGGGGTAACAGCCCGTCGTCAACCCGAACCGTTGGGAACCCAACAGTTCATTTTTTTAACTTGTAACAATGAAAATACTTTTTGGAGCATTATACTCGTCTATAAAATTCTACAATTAACTTTTATAGGATGTATACTGCAGAACTAATTTTGATACCCATTTATGTGTATACTAAAGAAAAAATTTTTATTTTTGTTTTTAACAACTTTGTTTCATAGCAAAGAAATTGTTTTAAGAGTTAGTACTTTAATAAAGATATCCCCATTTATGTTATTTTCCTGTTCAATAATCTTCATTTATTTTGCTTAATAATGTCTTTCCACAAAAACATTAGGTCATAATGGCCTAGTATAAACAGGCTGTTCGTGAACTAAGAACAGAAACTACGCCAAAAGTTTCTCCACGAAAAATTATTATTCTAAATGTAACAACAAGCATACGCTTATAATATCGTATAAGTATACACGGATTAAAATACTCGTCTTAAAGAGTCCTGCGCATGTTCATTACGTACCTAGTGTACCTTAACATAAATAACATTACGTTCGCGCACATTTTCTTGATGGGACGTATTTATTTCTGATATTCTATGGTGGTTGTTCAACCTCCTTTCGCGACGTGGTTTGTCAAGAAAATTTGTCGATTGTTTTACCGTGAGGAAAAACCACGTGGAAAGTCTCCATGGTGCTCGGCGACATTCTGTATAAGAAATGAAATTTCTGTTCCCATAACAAACGTTATAACACCCTACAAAATGTAATATCGACTTTGTTGGGCACGTCTTGATACGCGGCTTATCGGAAATCTATGACCTCAAATATTACACTGAAATTTGGAGCAGCGGACGCAAACTTATAAGTGTGATCAAATATTAACAACCAATCCCAAAGCGGGCAAAAGTAACTCTCGGAGGTACTGCATCACTTTACAAGTGGCAAAAACTCGTTCATAGTATCTACAACTTCTGACTTAAATCCATGCATCAACGCCAGTAGTGCGCGTGTGTTTCGATTCCAAAACACAACTAAGGTCACTTTTACTCTGTTTATTAATGATAATAACTGGTTTCCGTTGTAATATACTTTTCAACTCATTCATTGCCATACTACTTTCAAATAGCTTTACTAATTCTCTATTATTTTATAATCATCTCGAAATATTATTTTAATAAAGGTTCAGTGCACATTATTTGTTTTTCGTCAAGTTTATTTAAATGCTGCTTCCCATAAAAATCTATAATTTTACCTCACAACTGACCATAATTTTGTGTAAGATTTTTTTTACATTAAAGTTATTAATAGTATTAGGTTTGAGAGCAGGTAAGCGAAAGAGGTTGAGAGAGAAAAAATTTGATCAGTCAGGTCTAAATGAATCAAGCATTTAAAAAATTATAAATAGTCAGTTTGTACAGAAGCAAAAAATTTTTTCAACAAATTTAGTATTAACTTTTTTTGTGTATGCAAGTTTTCGTTAGCTTTTAATGACGTGATATTTTTTGTTGTTATTTCTCGACATGATTACAATTTTTCCGCTTGGCTGAACGCGTAGAGACTCTGGAAATTCATTACCGCGTCGTTAACAGGTGCGGCTTCATGAAACAAATGAAAAACTCTCCTGCTCTACCCACACCAGCACTCATTTGCGGACAACATGCACGAAGGGCTTGTTAGAAATATTCTGCAATTAATACTCTGCAAATTGGCGCTAAATTGTATTTTTGTAGACAAATCAATATACAATGATGTGCGCTGGATCATTTAAATATACGAATAAAAAATTACAGTGCATCTAGGTTTGCCTAGTGGCTGAATTCGTTGCCGTCCACCAAGGTGATCCGGGTTTAATTCCCGGCAGAGTTGGTCCCCGGGTTAGTTACTGTAATATGGCAAACGGCTGGCGTTGCCAGTGGCGGGCATTTTTATAATTACTCAGTGGCATACCGTCGCGTCACAATCGTAGGAACTTATTTCTAGTCACCTTACAAGGAGTGGCAGATGTGGCTTCTAGTCAGTCAGCTGTCGATGTCGATGGTCTGCGCTCGGGAATCCTCCCGATACGCTATTTATTTTATTTAATTAAAAATTTACAACTCGTCTGAAAATAGTGATGAAAACATTTATCGATGCAATAACCTAATTTTAAGTTTTCGTTCTAAGTGTAAAATAAATTATAGTTATTATTTTATTTTTATTCTAACTTCGTGTAAAATACAGAGCCAAAGTTTTCAGCAAGTTTATTTTACGTCATAATAAAAATTCTATTGCTGATGCGAAAATGTTGCTATTTCTTAACGAGATACAGTTTTTCACCGCAATAATTTTTCAGTTATTCGTTCCAGTGGCTGAAATACAGAATGTCCGAAAAGTCTTTCCCTGATTACAAAAAATAATAACTTCGGTTAAAAGTAAGACAACAATAGGAAACTGGTGTCGAAATGTTTAGATACTATCCAAGTTTTTTTCACACATCAGTAAACTTTCACATGAGCACCCTTGTTAACACGTAGCATATATCGTAGATATTCAATTCCAGTCCACACATAAGCCAACATCACTGGAGGGATCGATGCAATGACTCTGGTTATCTGTTGCCGCAGAGTTGCACTGTCTTTCACATGTGTTCGGTAGACTTCGTCCTTGACATAAGCCCATAAAAATAAATCTAATGAGGTTATGTCAGGGAGCGTGGAGGCCAAACCTTTGGGCCATCACGACCGATCTGTCATCCAGGAAAGGTCATATCAAGATAGACACGGACTTCCAAACCCCAATGAGGGGGCGCACCGAAGAAGAATGGCCCGATAATTATTTCATGCAATAGCGCGCACCAAACATTCACCTTTGGACTGTCTCTCCTACACTCTCACCTCGCCAGGAGGCTGTGATCCCCAAATGTGCACGTTATGGCGATTCACTACTCCACTGACAAAAAGGTGACTTCGTCGGAAAAAGCAATTCGTTTGAGATAACCATCATCGTCCTCAATACGTGTTAACATTTCGACCGCAAAGTCATATCGACGTGTACTGTCATTGGGCAACAAAGCCTGAACGATTTGCACTTAGTATGCATGCATCAATAAACATTTGTGTAAGATATAAGATTGGTGAACATGTCCGGCTTTCTGGGCACCACACCTCATCCACTACTTACGTACTGCGAACTTACAAAAAAATGTGAGTTATGACCTAACATTTTGACCCCAGTTTCGTATTTTTATCTTACTTCTAGACAAAGTAATTAATTTTTGTAATCAGGGTAATACTTTTCGGACATCATGTAGGGCTATGCTGCATACTATTTATAAATTCAAATACACATTTTACTCCTTGCAAAAGCCTGTAGGTCTAGGTCCTTGGCGACTGAACGTGGCGAACGGTAGAACGTGACTGGAGGATTTGTGCATCACAACGGTTATCTCAACGCTTTCTACGAGAGGCGATGAATCAAATAATGAGAAAGCAACAGTCGCCCTTATAGGCTCCCTTCAGTTCAACATCATGCAAATTATATGTGCAACATTATGATATTAATGCACGTGTCGAAAGCCGATGTCGATGGCCCAGTTGAGAAGGAAAACAACACGTAAATGCAGTTGATTTAATAGCATGGCACTTTATCCTGATTAGAGGAAAGTTCTAAAAATTTTATTTCTTTTATTTTAAAGTTTGGTAATTTCAGCAAACGTAGACTATAAACATTTTAAAAACCGTAAATAGTTGCCTCTGAACTTTTGCTTTAAATTAACACCAACCAAATATGTCAATAAACAGATTTTTAGGCGAAACGAAATCCTTCTATGTGCATTTTACTCGAAACTGGAAATTTTGAGTTTTTACCCTTTTAAACTGGGTCCTCGATGTATAGAACTATAGAAGCCAGATAGTGCTTTTCTTCTTTGCCTAGAAGAGGCTGAGTGCCGAAGTCCCATAAATTCCAATGTTTCCTTTCTTTAATGACATATGGTAGGACTAGACATTCGTGACATCTACAAGGTGTGATTGAATGACGTTCAAAACACTCTACAGCGAGATAGCTGAAACTGAAACAGGACATTTCATATAAGACACTTGGAGTCGCAATAGTCGGGGAAACGCCTTATAATTATGGAAAGGAATATTTCGCTAGTTCAACGACATTCGTGTTAGAATCCATTGTCCTATTTATACACTAGACCCGGCCATTTGTCCATAAACTGCTACTCAGTGGAACAATAGACAATGAACGATTGGGCGGACTGGAGTGTGCATATATGACAGTGGATTCTTGCACGTCGGTCATTGAACTCGCGAATTATTCCTTTCCATGCTTATAATTGGTGACCATAAGTTGAACATATGCGTCACAAATGTCACATCGCCGCATCTATGACTGCCAGGGCTTGGTGTTCTTCTTGGATCAAACCAATTGCATTCGACAACATTTCAACACAACGTATACAATCAATTCGCTGACGCGAGGAAAACGCAAACAAACTACGAAACTACTCCGAGGAAGACATAAGATTGTAACCCAGCACCCTGTGCTCGTAAGCAGCACACGCAGGCCAGATGGTAGACTGCTAAGTGGACAAGATTAATTGGTTTTATGCAACAAGAACACTCCCTAGCCTGGCAGTCACAGATGCGGCGATGTGTGTCATATGTAACGTGATATGTTCAACTTTTAGGGCCGATATTATAAACTTCTTTCGAATGACAACCAACTGCTATCCCCATAGAGAAAGCATTGGTGAGCAGTAGGTTTTCATTCGAAAGCCGTTTATAGATACGGCCCCTAGTCACCAATTCCAAGACGTTTCCCGACTATTGCAACCCTTAGGGCCGTATCTATAAACGGCTTTCGAATGACAACCATTTGTTATCCCCATAGAGAAAGCATTGGTGAGCAGTTGCTTGTCATTCGAAAGAGTTCTATAGATTCAGCCCTTAAGCGTCTTATATCAAATGTCCTTTCTCAGTGTCAACTATCTCGCTGTATGGTATTTTCAATGTCATTAAATTGTACCCAGTATAATAAAAATATTTTTCCTTTACAGAAAAACTAATTCTCATACGTAATTTACGGCCACACAGGTAGAAGTACGAGCTCCTATTTCACAGACAAAGTCTTGCTATCGACTCCTCTTAATTAAATTGCATTAAAACTTAAAATGCATGCCTCAGAAAAATTATAATGGAAATCTCTTAGAAATGTTTAGCGCATTTGCATATTCCGTTAAAAATGTTGGTTATTCTGGTTAATTTACATACGAATTTTGTTGAATTATTTACTGAGATTAATATTACGTAATCTACATTCAAACATGCCATGGATATATCATTTTAACATTCCATTTCACAGGTTGTGCTCGTATTTAAAGGTTGTAATTAGAATACTCGTATCTTAAGTTGGAAATGCTGAATTATTTTATATAAATTAAAATTTTTAATACGATGTCAAACAATACTTTATTGTTTTTTTATGTATCGCCAACAGGATCGCAAGGAAGTTGTCTCTGAAAATGCTAGATCTCCAGCTACGTGTTCATAACTCTCATAACAAACATTTAGGCATATATAAAGTCAAAAGTAGTTTTTAACACCTAATCAATACATTCAGGTTCCTGCCTACCAATATGGCAGCCACAAAGTTCAAACTGGGACTCAACAACAAAGTAAGTTAGTGCATAATAATCTGTAAGAATAATTATTTCAAACGAAAATTGATCTACGTTAAATACCTCAGAAGTACACACTGCGAGAAAAAATATAAAATAAATATTCGCTCCTAGTTTCGTAAATTAAGTTTGGTAATTTTTAATTTTAGACGTTATTAGCGATGAAAAAAATTGGTAGATTTCCTCATTTGTCAAAGTTCATCTAAAAAATTTGACATATAATGACTAGAGGTGATGGTTTATCGCGAGAGAACTTGACTGTTTGCAGGGTTCGTTCAGTTTACCAGAAGATTACTGGCTTTAGCTTGTATGTGGAGCTGTTACCCTATTTGGCTGAGCCAATAAGAATCCCGCTAATGTAATATTTGCTGTCTGTTATTCGTCTACAGACAACTGCGGAGCGTCAAACGTGTATCACTCAACCATAGATGGTACGAGAAGCTATAGTGTTTACAAGGCTATGTTGGAACAAAAATGTTCGTGATATACCTTCATCTCTAAGAATCACCTCAGTTTGAAAAAGTTATCTTTAAGTTTGTTCCAATTAGAAGTGATGATTTTAATATTGGGTTTTCATTTAAATTCCGCGGGTGTAAACTTGTTAGGCTGCTGCACCAGTGAGTGGCTAATTAATTGATAGTGACCCTTGTTTTTCGCGAAAAGAATTTTACCTCGCTTTGTTTCCGTGCCTTCCGCAGTTCTGCTTCGTGGTCAGCGATTGGATATTTTAACTGTCACGAGCCTTGATATTCCACCTGTAAATCACAGACGTGTGGTTTTGCAGGAAAGATTTTGAAATTGGCTCAGACAAATGATATACGGCTCTTCACACAGACACGCTGCCAATAACCATGGAGCAGAATTGCTGATGTGCATGTAAGGCACTGAAGCAAAATGGGGCCAAATTCTTTTCGCGGAAAAACAGGGTCCGTACTAATTGCAGATTTGACAAGATAGCGCGTGGATAAGAAAGTGTTGGATGTAGTTCTGCTATTGGATCATAGTTCTCAAGGAAGAGTTTCATTAAGTGTGAATGTGTACAGGAGTTTGAGGACTTAACGTACTCTAATGAACTCGCGAAATTTCAGGGGGTTTAGTCACTATGCAAGTTTCATGCACTGTCAAATGAGACTGGAGTACGGTTAATTACACCACATGTTAGATCTGTATTAAAAGTTGGACAAATGACAATTTATGCCCCTTGTTGCACTCGTGTAGATAAGAGGTTTAAACTGACAAATTGCAGAGCTTTCGTGAATATAAAGTTACACTTAAGTTAATAATTTAAAAACCAAAATTGAAGAGCTTGATTCCAAACAGGACTAAGTCAAAATAGTAAATTTCACAGGAGATGGACAAGTTTACATACAGAAAACCGTATTTTTCCCTCTTAGTGATTAATACTCCACTGCAACATTCCTTGGACATACATGTATTCAAAATACACAAAAGTGCAAATTTAAAAGAACAAGAGTATGTTGTATGCAATACTAGGAACGCCAAAATGATTAAATGTGACTTAAGATTGTTTTGGAATCTAGCTCTTGAATTGTTTTGCTTTTCTCAGCTGAAAATTAAATTAAGTGATTTATCCCTTTCCAAGACTATTTTACATATAGTATAATCAGACCCGTTAGCGTTAGCTGCGCCAACTAGAAGCAGAATTTTTCCCTGTGCCAAACTCTCCTATAAGAAAACACGTATCCTTTCTAGCCTGTAGCAGAATTAACCTCAACCGCAGTGCCGCACCAGCAGGGAGATCGTCGTAGTTTCCACGTGATATTGTCTCGTGGTGATGAGGAAATATACACAGAATCTCTTTCTGTCGTGCCACACAGAGACGCTCATTCGTACACTGCTTCGTCAAGTTGCATGTTATGAGTCCATGAATACATATTAGTTTTAATAGGCAATGCGGCAGCTCCTCGCTGAAGAATTTAACGCTTACTGCGCTGGTAAGGTTTCAAATATTTGACTCCATGTCAGATGACTCTTCTTTCCAGGTTGTGGTGACCTCTAATGTCAACAACCTGCTGACTGACTTGGTGAAGGGCTTATTGTTAACGGTTAACATCGTTGCGATGAACATGTATTTATATTTTAAAGAGAAAAACATATATATATGAAACATATATATAGAGAGAAGGAATTTTTTGCACTCTGTACAGATACAAACGGGTGGAAATTTAATTAAATATTCCATTACGTTCATACATACATGGTGAAGCTATTAAAAGCGTGTTAATAAATTAAAATATTGCTTGAATTGAAACTATATGGTAACAACGAAACACTACTTTTAAAGACTTCATTTTCAAGGTCCGTAAACAAAAATTTGTTCTGCTATTTTTTTAGTGAATTATTACTTTTAAAAAGGATGTGGTCTTACCGTGGAGAAATTATAGTCAATGATGCAGAAATTTTTATCTACAAATTTGACGATGCACGAGTTTTAGTTTTTTGTATAATGGCTACAGTAAAACGTCAAAATAGTCACTTTGGGAGCTATGTATAAAAAAATAACCAAATTTTTTTATTTTGTGAAAATTGTAATCCTTGCAGCGTTCAGTAAGGAACCAGAAATCCACGTAAATATAAAATAATTGACTAGAACGTACCTAACGTCCTTGAAAGGGCATGGGACATAAGTCAGTGTTTAAAGCATCATTTCAAAACTGTAGGTTTCTCGAAGCTAATTTGCAAAAATAAATAAAGCAGCTAGAGACAACACAAACTTCCCAAGCATGAATTTTTCTCGAGTAGTGTATTTCTGAAGAACACACTCGGACGCTGAAATCACGATACTTCATATAATTACGACACAACAGATTGTACTTAACAAATGCATCATGCTTGGTAAAAGGTTGCTCATACAGTTGCTAATATCATTATCTAGTGTTTTGTAGTTATTATATATTGACATTCAAAAGTTTGTAGAATTAAAATTATATTTAAACATGTATTATTCTACCACATACTCTTAAATGATATTAGTAAGTAGGTAGGTAACATTTGAAATGGTTGAATTGTAGTCCACACCTGGTGGCCAGAACAGACGGCACCAATATGTGGTATGTAATAAACACTGTAAACTCTCAAGGAAAGTCAATATGAAAATACCACAAAACAACAAACCTACATAATGATGTAGCCAACTAAGGGCATACATACACTTACCCAGAATGATGCATTTGTTAAGCGTGGTATGTTCCGTCGCAATCAATTGTAATAGATTTCGGCGGCAGAGATGTCCTTCAAAAATATTCTACTCGAGAAAAAATTTTGTTAAGAACATTGGCAAAGCTACTGCCTAAGGGCCGTATCTATAAACGGCTTTCGAATGACAACCAACTGCTCACCAGTGCTTTCTCTATGGGGATAGCAGTTGGTTGTCATTCGAAAGCCGTTTATAGATACGGCCCTAAGTCTGCTGTTTTATTTGTTTAATTATTTGTCTTAATAGTAAATAGCATATGGGGGAGGGTACCCGAGGGCAGGGTATCGTACCCCGAGTGCAGGTTTTTGACTGGACGCAGTAGGCATCTGCATATCCTGATATATCACGTGAAATGAAGTCCTAATGGACAAGTGACGGAATGCAAGCTGGCATCGAGACTCGTACAGGTGTAAGCTGGTGCTTTTAACGCGAAGTATGTACTGTACCATGCCCTCTTAAGGACGTTCAAGTGGGGGAAAATCGTAATTTTATATTTGTATGAAATAGCGTTAGTTCTGAAGACATTGCCTAAGAGTACATTAGGCTATCCTCTACAAAAAAATTGCTCAGCCGGTTTTCCCACAACAGCACCTCAAAGTCAAAACTTGTACGTGTTTAGTATTTTTAATAAGCTGCAAAAACCAAAGAACATAAATAAATTTAAAAAATCACACTGAATCTACATGTCTAGGGCTACTGATTGATGTCTTTTAAAGTCCATTAGGAAATACTTTTGTATTAAAAAAATTGTATGATATTTTGCATTTTTTTTCCTCTTTTATAGATTTTTTTAATAATACAAAAATAAAATTTGTATGGATTTTAAAACATGTCAAGCAGTGGCCCGTAACATGTAGTTTCAGTGTGAATTTTTTAATTTATTTATGTTCATTGGTTTTGCGGCTTATAAGGACTAAAACACGTGTAAATTTTGACTTTGAAGTGCCATTGCGAAAAAACTGGTTGAGCTATTTTTTTTTTTTGTAATAGGAAAATGTACTCGCAAGTAACGTCTACAAAACTAACACTATTTCATACAAATATAACATTATGATTTTGCTAAACTTGGACGCCCTTAAAGTGACATTTTTGAAGCCTTTCTTGAGACGATTGCGTAAGCCCTTTCACCGGTATGACGTGAGGGTTGGCGGAAAAGAAAGGCAAGGAAGGGCGGAACATGCTGGGAGCACGTCGCTCACGAGAGAGAGAACCATCTCGGGATTGGCGGAGGGTGGAAGTGTCTGGAAAGTTCAGGTTGCGCGCGCGGTCGTGTCCGGCCTCCCCTTGGGGCTGAGGCCGCGACCCGCGAGGAATCTCAATGAGCCGGCGTCAACCACTTCTTCTCGCCAAGAAGAGCTGCTCCGCTCCCCAGGGGAGGTGGCCCCCTGACCTCACCCCCTTCACCCTTACTTCACCTGTCTGGAGCCGAGAGTGTGTGCGGTGACGCGAGTGTTCAAAACACGTTCACTTATCACCGTCCAGACTCGCCTCTGTTGACCCGTGACGTTGTTCCAGTTATCTTATGATCAGTAGAGACCGCAAAAAATTCGCGGTTATAATTACCTGTAGGCTAGCCTCCAAGAATATTTGTGAAATCATGTAGGCAGCAGTTGTTTATTAGCTGCTCGCTGACAGTGAAATGGGCCTGAATTCAGTTAGTTTTATTACTGGCTTAGATACTTCAGGAAGAGTCGAGTAAGTCAACGGCCAATTGTGAAAGTGATACAGACCTGTAGTTGCTGGAATTCTAGCTTGCGCATAAAAGAAAAGGCGAATTATTCAGGTCTCTAGATATAGGTATGTATTAGTAACATTTTCAGTATTGGCTCAGAGACATTCAGGATGACTGGAATAAGTCCAAGGCCAATTTGCGAAAGTGACGCAAACCTACAGTTGTTTGAATTCTAGCTATTGCCCAATTGAAATTGCGAAATGTTCAGGTCTCTAATGATTAGACATGATGGTTAGAGATAATGTCCTCTGGTATTTTTTTGTCTTTTTACATTTTTTATACTTTTTTTTTTACTTTGTCATACAACACAAGTTTTATCAGCAAAAGATTAGCAATGGTTAGGGCCACGATTTTGTCGCGAAAAGATTTTTGCCACACTTTGTTTCAGTGACTCACTTGCACATCGGCAGTTCTGTTTCAAGGTTATTGGCAGCGTGTCTTTGTTCAGACATGTTTCTCATTTGACTGCACCAATCAGAATAATATTATTGTGAGTCTGTACGTCTATAATTTGCCAAGGCCAGTGAGAGTAAAATCATCCAACCACAGACGATGTAGCAGAGCTGCAGGTGTGCACATGACTCATCGAAACCAAATGTTGCAAAAATATTTTCGCCATAAAATCGCGGCTCTAGCAATGGTGTATGTCCACAAACCAATAAATTATATAGCTATATAGTTAGAAGCGTGTGTTCTTTTCGTAGATGTACTAATATAATGCACGTTAAATAGTTTCGAAAAAAAGAATAGCCGTGTGTCGCTGCAACGCATTTGAAGGACAGGTAAGTAGGGCCCATTAATGTACTGTTTTACCAAAAATGGTGTTATGATCTAACAAAAAAAAAAAGTATTACATTTCGAGCACAAAATATGAGAGCATAACTCTCCTTAAATAAGCAACAAAAGCCATTGCAATCGAGCTTGATTTTCGCGAATTTGCGTTCGAAGGCGACAAAGTCGAAAATTAAATGCGCCGGCATCAATCCGGCGAGTCTTCTGTTGTCCGTTTCTCACGGCGTCTCTGAACGGAGGAGGGGAAGAACGACAAAAAAAAAAAAAAGACGGTTAGTTCCACAGCAGACCTGGAGCCCACGAGACAAGTGCGCGTCACGTAGATAAGCTTAAATCCAACGTGCTGCCAACTTACATGTGAGCTTTACTGCACTGCAGGAGTGGCCATTACGAGGTGTGAAGATAACCAGGCAGGACGCTCTTACACCTCTTGTTTTAGATTAATTCTCTGGAATGATGCGGACGGCTGTTTGTATACCTTAGGCGACACGCCATAAACTTCTACGGCTGTCAACTGAATATTTATTTCACTACTTGCCACCAAGGTTAATGAGGCAAAATATTTCACAGATCTTCCTGCACTGGCAATCAGTCAAAGATAAACCAAAATCCGCAATTATGGCGAAAGGTCATGATAAATGTTAGGTGCTTTATGATAAAAAGGCATCTGAGATTAAATATGTTCTGCTGTACATATCTCTATAATGAATTTAATTTTAAGTTGTATATAACTGAATGGGTTATAAAAATTGTATAGTTCTTAAAGGTGTTAATTTATGTCCAATGTTTGTCTTAAAATTTAAGGAAACAATTGCAGAGTAAAGGTAGAAAAGTAGTTATTTTACGAACATTCAGGAACATAGTCTATGTTTTAATCATCGTTGTTCTGAACAAACACCCACTTATTCTACATGTTATGTATTTTGGACGCATAAAAAAGAATTTCTGAATTTAAAAAAAATTTGACGTATCGAAACAACAGCGAGTTACGTCACTTTACAGAGACGTTGCCAAATAACTGTACAAAATTTAGTGGTACAAAGATTAAGTTACAGCAGATTTAATTGGACTTGTTCGTTAAGTAAGAAAGTTACACGTGATTTAAATAGACGTGATTAATTTTGACTTCACTTCACCAATACATTAATGCCGAGAAATAGGACAGTTTAATTATTGTTGATGACGTTGAAAATGTCTGCATGCGCTTAATTAGCTCATTTATGTGCGTAAAAGACGTGAAGTGCTACAAAAAAACTATGCAGACAATTGTTATATATGAACATATTGATGTTTTAATCGGAAATAAGTAGATTCTTACTAATAAAATTAATGTTTTTTAACGTACGATCCAAATGGAGTAAATGAAGATATTTAGTGCACAAAAATTTTAAGTAAAACAGAAGAAAAAACCACCTTACATATAGATATACAATGATATGACAAACTGTATAAGAGTGGCTGAAAACTAACTAAATTATAACGAAGTACTATAAAATACTGTTCATAAATACAGAATTGTACTAAAAATTTTATAAGGATAAGTTGTTATTGAGGCTTCAAGAAAGAACTCGCTTTGTGCTAAAATTGCTATGGAAGGGGTAGTTAAATCGAAAACAATATTTTGTTCAGAATGTATCACTAGGATTTGATTTTCATTCTTAAAAAAATTAAAATAAACAGATTTTCTGGCGTACGTTTTGAACAAGAAGTCTTACATTGTCAGCAGCAAAAAACATAAAAAAAAGTCTTAATCAATTTTTTAAATTAGATTCAGAAAATTTTAGTCATCTACACCTTTGACTAATTCGGTGCTAACAAACACGTTATTTATATATACGTTTCCTTACGTACAATTGCTATACAGAAATGATTTTATAGACTGTCAGCATGTCTGTTTAAGATTCTATTCTGTGCTGCAAAAATGCTCGTATCTTGTATCTGGGAGACCTCTTCTTACTTCTTTTGTTTTCTGTAATCATTCTTTCTTGTTGAACGGAACGAGGAAGCCAAACTTATGTCGTAACGAAATTTTAAGAATCCTTATGTTCGTCTCATTCCAGCCACTCACATAAAAAGTAAAGGCATAAAATTTAGTTCTCAGTTTGTTCTCACGAGGCTCGTCATTTTCTAACGTCATCCATCCACTACAGAAGTTTACATCTGATTTATAGTTTCACCCGACAAAAAAAGTAAATTGTAGTGCAAGGGTTCGGAAAATTCAGTTTAAGGATGCCAAATCTTTACTGGGGATACTAAAACTTTGCACATTTTACTATTACAAATATCAGATTTGCTTATTATGAATGTTGATTCAAATAAAATCATTCGCGGTTAAAAGTAGTTTACTATGTAAAATAATGCCATATATTCGCCTTGTTAATAGTTTCACACAGCAAACAAATGATATTATTTAAAAATGTAGAGTGAATTATTAAATGTTTCTTATAAAACACCACCAACGAAAAGAAAATATTCTAACATTGAAATTTGATGTTGAAAAAATGTCATCAAATTATTCCGTTAAACAACAACGTTTCACTTATTTCATCGAGTAGAAGTGTAACATCGAATTTTACTGTATGTGTTTTTAAGTTTTTTGCCTAAATATATCGAATTATATTTAGTTGTAAACTCGTGTATAGTTTAAACAAATTCTTTGAATTCATATTTAAGTAAACTTAAACATCTATTTAACTTACAGAACAGACGTATTCTTCTTTCAAATCAATTTTCTCAGAGCTACTTAAACATTTACTATAACGATAAACGACGTATTTACGATCGCTGGTTAACTACCAAACAAGATTATATGTATATAGCGATACAAAATGTGGAGTTCAGTTTACACGTAACAAACACATGTTTTAAAATTAAATGAAACTATTTCACTTGCTTATTTTAGCACCTACTGAATGCTGAACAAATAAAACAGTTTGACAACCTACAATTTTCATACTGGGTTTATAATTATTTTTATCGATTTTAATTTTTTGTTCGTGTCACTGAGTCTTAGATGCAGGTAACCCTTGGTTAATGTACGGCATGGTTCTGAATTGCGAACATGTAACTTAGTATGAATAATTACAGGCGATGCACCAACTGTCACTAATATCCCACCCCAAACATATTTTAGCAAGATTCTCTAAAGAATTTTGTTCCAAATAATTTCTCCAGAAGAAGGAAACAAACCTTAAGAGTCACTTATATTCAATACCTGGGTATGAGCGTAATTTCGATGTTATGGTAAAAAATAGTTACAGTTTCTGTTTTATAAGAAAAAACTATGTAGTAATATTTCTGTCAGAAAATATATTTCTGAATATTCTGTTTTCCCCCATTCCTTTATTCATCTTCCACCTTGCTTTTAAGTACTAACCCGAACCTCCTGACCTTTATTCCTGTAGACAGACGTGATACAGGGTTAACCTGATAAAAGGTTTGAAATTACCTGTGCATTCGCATTCTTAAATATGTTTGCAGGTTTTATTAGCTGCTATTGTTGGTATGATTATCTTGGCTTTCGAGGTAGAGCCATTTCGTAGTGGTAAAGAGTACCAACGTTTCGCCTCACATCGCAGCAGGCATCTTCAGGGCTGTAAGTCAACAGTTGAAATTCAACTCTGAAGACGCTTGCTGAAGCGCGAGGCGAACCGTAGGTAATCTTGACCCCTACGACGTGACTGAACCTCGAAAGTCAAGATTTGAACAAGCGTTCATGTTAGTCACGGTTTAATGGTTATAACGGCACGCTTCTGTGTGAGGTACGAGGTTTGACTTCGTTACTCTTGAAGGATAGCATATTTCCAAACGACATGGGACGTGCGAGAAAAGTCTGTTAAAGAATAGGAACTCTATAAGTGCATGTGTTTGTGTAGATGTGTACATATACACAGGCCTTTGTTATCTCTTCAGAAGTAATATATATATAAACTACTGTCAGAGACAATTTTATAAAACATTTTGCTCTATTTTCGAGAGGAAAACCTTGGTTTTCAAGCACAGCTCGAGTTCAAGACATAACTCTAGACTTAGAGAAGTTATTCAATGCAGAATTATCCCATAACATTCACAGTGTTGATATTAAGGGGGCGCTTAACCTAAAATATTTCCTGTCAAATTTTAAAAAAATGCTGAAGTTTGAAATTCAAATTTTAAAAATTAAATTTTTTTTAAATACAAAAATATTTTTTTGTATAGAAGACCTTGTAGCCTATAACATTGTTATTCAGTGTGAATTATTACAGTTCGGTAAGTCAGCTGGCTTTCCTTTAAAGCATATTATGCAAAATTGGCCTTTATAATGCCATTATAAAAAACTGTGAAAAGTAAAAAAATTTTACTACAGTAAATAGTCACAATACTTGTCTACAAAAGAAACGATATCTCGCACAAATATAAAAATTATTAAAACAATTAAAACATTTTATGTTCACGTGCCACCTTAAGAAACTTATGGGCGGCTTAGAGTATAGAGAGTGATATCATCCACAATGTTTAACACATTTTCGTGAAATTTCTTGGTAATGCTGCTGAATGAAAAACTTTTTAAATCTGAGATCGTACATTTATTTTGGCATAAGGATTAATTTTCACTCGAGGGACAATTTCTTGAGATAAGTTTTTAACCTTCCTAACTGCCATTGAAATATATGTAGCGTATTTCATTAAGTACAGGGGCTATAATGTACGTAAAAATTGACTCGCGTCTATTATTTATCGTTAATACTCTTTTAGCTACGTTTGTCAATGTGGTCCATTTCATTTTTCGTCAAGATTTTATAAGGGAATTTACGTAGACGGTATTTTGTTTAACCGTCTGAGTCGGTAATTGTATACACGGGAATTAATTTAAGTGCGACGTATTCCAGAATCCAGTTCGAGTAAAAGGTTCCCAAGCTGTGATAAACAATATGAATAAAGAAATATTAAATACACACCCGGCTATGGAAGACAAAATCGAATGTCTTCATGGATATTTTTCTTTAAAATATACTACGTACAGAAAAAAAGAAATGCGATTTAGATATCGGTACAATTTCTGAATATTTAAAAATACTGAATTACAATAACAGAAAGAAGAATGGTTTGTAATATTTGTTTATGTATCTCTAGAGTTATCTGAAAATTATTTAGCTGTTTACTCTTAATCCGCCAATGAAAGTCACGGTAACTATACTTCTGAACTAATAATTTGGGAAAAAAAATTCAAGATAATTTTTCTACGTACGTAATATTCTTGTAAAAACTTTCATTTCACTATTGCTTTTCTGAAGCTGTCTTTTCTGCCTACCGGCTGGCTTTCTCGTGACGAAGAGGTAAAGTGTTTAATGTAGTTTGAGGCAGTCGTGACAAGTCAATTAGAACGATCACGCCTCGTTTCCCGCGCAAAGAAAGAGGAATAATTTCCGGTGCCAACACTCGCTCGACAGTGGCGGAAGCTACCGCCTCTGAGAGTGACTGGTGCCACCTCCGACCAACTTGTTCCCGAGCGGAGAATGGAAATGTAAAGCCGAAAGTTAAATTGCTAAGCAGACAATAATAACCACGTGGAAGGGCCGCTGCGAGCGACAGCAAACGAGGCCGTTTATTTCTAGAACTGCGTTCAGAACTCGCGCCCCGCAGCAGCATTGTCATATACTAAGACATTAATTAATTTTTTATGGCTGTGTCGTGAACTGGCCGGGCTTACAGTCTTCGTCTGGAAGCAGATGCTTTACGGCTGTATCGACCCAACAGCTCATTTCCACCGACACCGAAACCCTCGTAAATTGGCGTAGGGCCCTTTCTTTCTTTTTTACGGTCCACGGGAAACGATACCAATTTCAGGGTTATGCGTCGCGGCATTAGGATTGAACAGGACGTGCCATTAACCTGATTTCCGACGCAAACGAAGTTTCCGAGGACGTGGATGCAGAGAAAGAGTGTTAACGCAGGACAGGGAAGGGGAGGGCATTTAAAATTGCAACTGTGGCAGCCAGGGGCGAATAAAATCTTTAGCAGTGATGGAGCGTACGCAGGTTATCGTCTAACAAGTTATTTCGGCAGTTATGATAAATTTGTTCGATCCAGACTACAAAATAAAAGAAATTTTAACGTTCAACCAAGTAGGAAACGGATCAGAATTATTTTAACTTCATGAGATAAAGTTACCTACCTATATTGTTTTCAAAGTGAAAGTTATATTTCTTCAAAGAAAAAAACGTTCTAAATAAAAGGGATAGAGTGTTGAGTAACTAAGGAGAAAAATGTAAAACTCACCTAATTTCAGCTTCGAAAAGTGGCTCAGCCACAAAAAAAATTATGCGAAAAGACAGCGACGGCATTCTACTACCATAAAGCATAAGATAAGTCTTTAAAGTGACGTGCTTACTTTATAGTTATTACTATTGTGAGTCTATATTGCACGTGTACAAGGAAAGGGGCTAATGTCAGTTCTACGACCTCGTCAGTTGACAGAACTTCTTTTCCTCTCCCCACTACGCTGTGGGTTATGCGGGGCGGTGACGAATGTTGGATGCTGTGGCCAATAGGGTTTCGGCTTTGTGTCTGGTGTACGGACTCGTCACGTCTCGTGTTAACCAATGGGAGGAACGATACATAAGCACCAGTAGACGGTGCATATGGTTTATGGACAGGGTAAAGGGATGCCAACAGGCGGTGCGTATGGTTTTGTAGAGGGTAAGAAGTGTAGCGGAGTTCTACGACCTCGGCAGTTGACAGAACATTTATAGAGAAGGTGTGCAGAGTGGTTCTTGGTGGAGGCAGTAAGAGGAAGAGTAGGATAAACGTTCGGTGAAATGATGAGGTCGTAGAAATGACCTTTTCCGAAAGAAAAATGTTCACGAGTACATTTAAACTGCAGTGATTATCAGGCTGTGTTCGGCCATTTTTCCAGTAGTGATGGATGTTTAATTCAAGGGTTTCCAGCATCTCTAGAAATTATTTCACAGGACTACACTACTCAGGATCCAAGTTAAATTTTTAATTGCTCAAACATTATATACCACGTGTATGATCTTTGAAATAACTGTGCAATGGGAGTGCATGACTGGATTTAGTTTCTTGGACGTACTCCATTTCAAAATGAATGACCGTCAAAGAAAACTAAACAAATAATAGAAAACCATAAAATATGCAGAGTATGCTTTAGTCAGCAAGATGCATACACAACATGAAATTCCAAAATGGAATCGGGTCAAATAAAAACAAAGAACAAACAGATAATGAATGAAAATAATAACAAAAAAAATCATAAATCAAATACCAAATAACATGCGACACAACGATGAGACGAAACAAAAAACACAGAAGATACCAGACACGAACAGAAAGATAACAAAACGACACAACGAAGAGACGAGACAAAACACAACAGATATCAGACATATACAGAAAAGACAAACGGCACAACGATGAGACGAAACAAAACACAGTAGTTTACCAGACAGACAGTGTTACGACGTTTCGGGAACTGGATTCTGTTCCCGTCATCAGGTTGACACACCGGCGTGTGTAACAATATTGTAGGCTATGATTTGACATAAATATATAATAAAAATTTTAATACTTTTGAATTGAATAACAAATACTGAATTTTGGAATTAAAATTTTAAAATGTCAACATTTATTTTAAAAATTCATTTTTTTTTTTTTTTGCTTTTGTATGTGTCAAATCATAGCCTACAACATTGTTATACACTGTGAATTTTTTTCTGTTTGGTATGCCAGTTGGTTTTAGTGGCGTACATAAAATTGTAAAGAGCAAATTTTGAAGTTTACGACTCATTACGCAAAATGTATGAGAGGTATACAAATTTCCTATGAAGAATATTTAATCACAATTTATGTCTAAAATAAGAAAAAATTATCTGTTACAATTATAAAATAAATAGACGTTGAAAACTGAGCTGAACCGCGCCCTTAAAGAAAATTTGCAACTACATTTACGTGTATCTAGGAGTAAATAAACTACTGTCGAAATATTTTGCCACATTTTCTTGTCTACTATAGGAAAAACGTAGCAAATAAGAAAATCAAAGGAAAATGGCCAAGGTCTCGCATGTGTAGCATCGAGTGAACAGAAAAAAAAACACGAGGCGTAAGTTAAAGTGAAAAATAGTTTTCTACTGGAGGCTATGGTAAGATATTGACATCATACATGTAACTGGACATGTGAAAGAGCTGGACTGTCACAACCGACGGTGTACTAAGATATGCAGTCGAAGGAACGGGGGAGATAACCAAACAGCAAAGACTACATTCCAGGCACAAAGGAATGAAAAAGACAGACGAATACAAGCTTGAAAGATTAACGTCTCATGTCTTTCGAAACTGCCTTTCAGCAGAACTCTTATTGTACAGGCCATGCGGGATAAAGTGAGTACTAAAAATTTAACATTTGAAAAGTATCACTAGCTGTTATTGCACATACTTCAAGATTAACAATAGTTATCTTACTACTTGTATGGTTTGCAACGAACTAACCGAATGTAGTTCCGTGTATTTTTCTATTTACTGTAAATACAACAGTACTGAAATATAATCAACTGAAGTTGACTTACTTGAATTTTATATAATTAATTTTTTTTTTTTTATTTTATATATAGGTTCCTACCGACTGCACTATTTATCTCAAACGCGCAAACATCAAGTGACGTGTCCAGAGAGGTTATACATTTCCCGCCGTCAGCCGTTACGCGCGTAAAGATTCGAATTGGTTGAACATATAAATTTATCAGGGATTTTTTTAGTGCTCACTTCATCTCGAACCACTTATAAATAACTTCATAAAAGGCTAATGTTACCATGTCGAAATAACAAAAAAGGTAGCAGAGTTTCTCTGTCGTAATGAAAGATTTCTGTATACATATACTAGTGTACGTAGTGATATCACTCTTGACATACTCGCCATATGAGAGCAAAGGTCTTACCCCCTAACTTAAGCTTCGAAAGTCTAAAATGTTCTGTGTATTGTTAGTCTGAATGCAGGTTTCTAATTGTCGGACAGCATCTTGCTTCAAACATTAAAGTCTAACGAATTACAATTTTTTTTTTCGCTGACGATTATTTTCAGTGGTAAATAAATAAAATATTTATAATCTTAAATAATGTTTTTTATTACTGGTAAAGCAAAGCATTTTGATGTTATTTTGCGATTTCTCAACTTTTCAATTGAGGCAAATGGTCCCAAAATGTGTGTGTCGACAGGGAAAATGCCAGCAGTTGAAAAGTAAACATGTATTTCTTTGCCTAATAAATATATAATCAAAGTGAATAATATTTCTGAAAGTAAGATTTCACTGAACCGAGAAAGTCATTATCGTGTGTTTTTCAATTCAATTTTCTGTTGTGTCCCGGTTCCAGGAAAACAGTTGTGACAAAAATATGCACAGTTTTTAATGAAATCATACGACTGAATTCTCCGAAATAAATACTGAAACTGTGACGTGGCGGTAATTTGAAAATTTATATTTTTATATTAAAAGAGAGAACATTCTGTTGACGGCGAAAAGAAGGAAGACTCTAAATCTCATACTCCAGGATATTAAAAAACTGTGTTTACTGTTTTCAGGAATTTAATTTTAGGGGTATTCTCTGGTTTTAAAAATATCAAAACACTGTGTTTTATTAATACAGTTACAGTGTTGCACTGTAGCATAGACGGAACTATTCATGGGATATGTAATATTTGTTGTTTGCAGCGTTGCGCTAAAAGCTTAGTACTGGTCATCTAGTTTTATCACAGGCAATGAAAACATGTTACGAAATAGAGCATGCAGTTAACAGCTTCTGTGAAAAACACGTTTAAATGCGTGTGTCTGTCTCCGGCTAGCTGAACGTACTGTAAAAAAATTACCTACAGTGACGATTCTAACAGCTCGCCATCAATGGGCCATGCATAGCCGACACAATATACTATTGGGAAACTTCCATGTTAAACAAAATCACCAGCTAAACTGCCAAATATTGACAACTGTTCAGGCACAGTTGAATTAAGTGGAAATTTTGTAACGTGAAACAAATTTGAAACGAACCAGACAAAAATTAACGTGAACACCCTCTTTATAGTATTACAAAATAGTTTAGCGATAAATAATTTTGAAAACGTTGTGGAGACATCAACTGAATTAACTATAATACATTTTTGGTGTATTACGTCAGTTAACTGTAAGGAGAAAATAGCTCAAATTATTATAGCAGATTGACTGTACGATCATTTAAACAGCTCAGCAACTGAAAGTAAAGCAAAAAGCTTATTAAACATAAAAATATGAAAAAGCGTCACATATATTTTATTCTTGACTGGAAATGCATACCTACATACATAATATATCATATAATTCATAGTTTAAGAAATATAAACAATTAAATCGGATAATTGCTCAAACACCTATCTTGACTGCAATAAACAGAACTGTATTAATATTGCCGGAGGTACAGGAAATCATTGATGATATTTTTTAGTAATTACGAAGTTATTAACGTCTTGTCGACAGCGAGATAATTACATTTATATAATGATTTAACTTACCTTACAATATTTAATGAAGCGTAAAGACATAATTATCATATAATATTAATTGTTCCCTTCTCCCTCCAATAGTATTTTAAGGCCTGTGGGGGGGGGGGGCTGTGGTGGTTGAGGGGTCTCGCCTCCCACCAAGGCGATCCGGGTTCGATTTCCGGCGGGGTCGGTCCCCGGATTTTCGCATGTAGGAATCGTGCCGGACGATGTCGCTGGTCATCGGGTTTTCTCGGGATCTCCCGTTTCCCCGCCCCTTCATTCTGACGCCCCACCATACTTACATCATGTCATCCCTCACCAGCGCTGAAGACCTCCATGTTAAACGCTGACCAAAACATCTCATTCATTAAAGCCTGTCGCACTGTACAGAAGCCAGAATCTTTGGAGGGGGAGTTGGATTCCTCCGTAAACATTCAGACTTGTCCGGAATGTATACAAATAATAATAAAAAATACAGTCGGTTTATATACTTTCATTGATAACGTCAGACACATTTCGAATGATAATATAGTTCTCAAACTAAAAATGTACAGAATTTCCATAAAGGTGGGTTACAAGCTGAACCACAAGAGTAATTTATTTCTGTACTATTATTTAAATTATCATGACATTTATTTGAATTTTTATCAGTGTTCTTATTGAGAAGCTAATGCCACGAATTGCAATATTATAAACATTTTTCTCCCATTTTATTTTTTATAAGTGTTTATTGACCTTTCTGTACGTTAAATTTGTGACAGCATTTATTCATTCATATGGGCAAAGGTAAGCTCCAGTTTGTGTTTAGGCCAAATTACTGAAAATTACGCATAATTACCCGTCCTAACTGACCGCGCATTACAAACGAGTTGGTTAAGCAAATGCATCTGCGAGTGTATGGAACAAATAACACAGTTAGTGATCTATAACACCACAACATATTTTCAGAAAATGGAATTTAACTTTCCGGAGAAAGCTCAAACGCTATCTCAGCACATGTAATTTGCGCCTCGGCCTGATAATTTGTCATGTCCACGCAGGGCTCCGTCATGGCCGAGGGAGGGGGGGGAGGAGAAGAGGGGTTTTTGCTCCGGGTCTCACATTCTAAGAACCCTCCCCACCCCCTTTTCAGAATTTAAAAAAAATTTAATAATTGAAATGACTTGGCGTTTTATTACATGTGGCACAACAATACGTAGTAAAAATTTAGTTTTGTAAGAACCGCATTTTAGTAACTTACATTGTTATTTACTTTGCTCGTATATATATATATATATATATAATATATTTCTATGTAAATTGAATATATTTTATTGCGGTTATCGTAATCTTTATATTAGTGACTACAGTCCAATACGAAGAAATACATGGCCACCGTAAAATGTATCACTGCATCTAAAAAGAAAAAAAACGGGGTCTAGGGGGACTCTGATTTATGTTGCCACAAGCCTCACATTCTAAAAAAAAAAAAAAAAAAATATCCCTGCGTCTACGGACTACGGAATGTATGGAAAATAAGGTTACACAAATGAGTGTGCTCTAAGGGTGCGTCCATACTTAAGCATCCTGCCTGCACGGGTCGAATGAGCGTGCGGTGAGCAAGGTTTTGTGCGGTAGTATGGACGTGTTTCATCGCCAAGAGCGGGAGCATGCTAGCCTGCTCGCCAACAACCCTAACGCTAGTCGAAAGTGTAGTACTTGCTCAGAGGGCTGTGCGTGCTCAGTTTGGACGGTGTGAGAGGATGTTCGGACTGTGTGTTGCGTCTGGACATTTTATCATCGGTAGGCCACAAGCAGTTCATCAATGGAGTGAGTGAGAGAGATTTTGATCAGCGCTCAACATCTTTAGCGCTGGTGAAGTGTGCCATGAGGTGAGTATGGAGCAGTGCGGTGGGGAAAACGGGAGATTCCCGAGAAAACCCGCCGACAAGCGCCATCATCCAGCACGGTTCCCGCATGCGAAAATCCGTGGAACGACCCCGCCGAATATAAAAAAAAAAAAATTGCACGACTAAGTGCGGCTCAAATATATGTTAAAAGTTCAACTGCGATGCTTTTGTTGTAGCGCAAGGTAAATAGAATTGATATTATGGTAACAAATTTCACATTTTTCTTCTCAGATTGTCATAAGAGGGGATAGTAAAATAATTAAATATGGCGACAGATACCCAGCCTTAAAGGTAAATGTCTCAGTGTGATCAAATGCATTAATAGTACTTACTATTACACTACGACGAAGTAGAAGACAGTACTTAATGTTAGTACGTAAAGGTGGATTCACAACCACACTTAACGTACGTACGAATACAAGCACTACGCTAAGTATTAGGGATTGGAGTCACAACAATATTTAATATGGACATGCGCGGAAATTGTTTTTATAACAAAATGCCGGTAATATATTATCGTACTTTATTTTTATTTTTCGAATCGAATTAAATAATTTATGACAACAAGGTAAATGATTTCTTAATATAAATTAATATTTAATTGGGTTTTAAATTTGCATATGCTGCATTCACAACCGCCACTTAGCCTACGTACAAAGTAGAAATTTGATCAACTCTATTACGTACGTACGCACGCTACGCAACGATGTGAATGCTAGCATGCACATTAGGAGTTTCTACTTTTTCACGTACGTACGCCAAGTGATGGTTATGAATCCAGCTTAAATTCGTAATAGGTCGTATTTCCTTTCGTACCTGGCCCCTCTTGCTTGTAGAACAAGTATGACCTGTCATCACTGTCTTGATTCAAAAATGTAATTTAAATAATCAATTAATTTATCTAGGTTCAACGTTCAGCTAAGAAATTCCTCACGCCGAAGTCCCAGCTGGTATTAGCCCCTTAGTCTTCCGGCAAATTTTTAACGGATTAGAAAAACCACACCTTTCACATAGAAAATCTAAGCCGACTTTTGCTACACGTGACCTAGTTTTTATCTTTGTTACAAAACTGCTGTAGTGTAAACTAATAAGATGCTAGAGAAATCAGTTTACTAACGTAAGTTGTTCTTGTAAAAACCGCTCCACATGTAGACAAATAAAAATTACGGAAACCAGATGCATTAGACGCTATAATGTTTTGAATTACTGTTACTTTGCAACGTACATGTATTTCAAAGTAATAAATCTTAGGTATTACCTTAACTTGGTAAACTAATACAAGCAATCAAGCTTAAGTACTATTTGCACTGACATATGAATACCGACTACACACCTGCCAATGACTTAATTTCATTAGCAAACAAAGAATTATTAGTAAATTTAATTTCGAAAAATTAACTGAATATCAGTAATATGTTGTTTCTCAGACTCTTGTGTGGATAGATCGCACTAGCAAAATTAATACATATCATTTGAAAGTTACACCTCTGCACTCTTCCTAACTTTATGACATAACCACGTGCACGAGTTTCATTTTGTTCATCTGAAAATATGTTAAGTTAATGTTTGTGTGTGTGTGTAACGTCAATATTTCGTGTTTTAATTTCCATCGGTGTTATGGTATAAATGTTAAGGACGTTAGTCCCGTAAAAATGTATTATCTTATATTTGTACCAAACATTGTTTAAATTTTAATTTTACGCAGATAAAAAGTCCCGTATTTGTTGCATTATGAAGCTTCACAGTCACAAAACAGCTGTTACGGTGCAGCCAAAAGTAAAAAAAAAAAAATGTAATTATCTTGCAGAAACAAGATACTCTAAATGCTATAAGATATTTCAGAAAAACCTTCAGTGTTACAAAGAGATTCATTTTTATATATGTTTTTTAATGTATGAAAATTAGTAAATTATTGCATAACTTTGAGTTGTGGATATTACTGAGATTTCAAAACATATTTTTAAACACGTCACAGAACACATTCGTATGACTTTTATTTCACAAGTTTTATATATATATATATATATATATATATATATATATATATATATATATATATATATATATATATATATATATAGGCTACATCGCAACAACAATTTGTAGTTCGATGAGTAATTATGCAAAACTATGAAGCCTATTTTTTTTTTTATTTCGGGAATTACATGTTTTCTGATACGTAAAAAGTTGAACAGCGTTTGGCACCAATATAATAAAATAATAATTTTACGGGTCCAGCACCCTTAAAACGTGAAATGACACTGTAGCAATCGTTTTTTTTGTGAGGATTATTTAAACTGTGTTTTCTATAAAAGCATGGTGCTATGATTGAAATCTTATGTATAAGACCGAGCGAGGAGGTGCAACGGTGACACGTTGGACTATCATTCGGGAGGACGCGTGTTCGATCCCCACTGGTGCTGCTTGAAGCTTTTCATCTATATACAGAAGTAAACTCTGGAACTTAAAAAGGGATAAAAGGATATAAGGAAGACGAGTACGATTTTAGTATGTCAAAATTTGGTAAAAGAATCTATGCAACGGTATGATATGACCATCTGCATTAGATATTGTTTCCCAGAGCTAGATACGTAAAGAGAGGCATGTCATTTCCTAGTTATTGGAGCGAAGGCTTTTTACTGTAATACTTATCAGTGTGGTAAAGTTTTGCCAAGAGGAGAAAGTTTTCTCTTCTTATATACGGAGCATCTCGACTCTGAATATTCAATGGGGAAACCAACCATGTTGTTCTACGGAGTTCATCTTTCGCTGTGTAGCACCTGCTCTTTTAAAAATTGATGATATATATATATATATATATATATATATATATATATATATATATATCCACATATATATATATATATATCCACCAGCAGTCTCCGCATAGCAGTCTGAATAAAGCTCCGTGAATAGCATTTATAAGATAAAACCAGAGCATTGTTTGCGTTAATTAGCATATTGTAAATCTGACAGAAGAATCAGACGAATATGTCTTATATCAGGTGATGTTTACCGTAACCCATTACTCTTACGTTCCCGTATGGACATCGAAGTATCTCATTAGGTAAAAAAATTAAAATTCCTATAATATTTACATGAAAGTAAATGTGAAGAAACATTATTAGCGATCACTTTAACGTGTTTATTACGTGAAAATACACAAGCTATTTAAACTAATGTTTGCGGCCATAATGTCTAAATTTGTGTTGACGTATTTTTACCTTCGAAAAACATATCAAACAGCTATATTTTGTTTTCAAATCACTTGCAGAAAATTTTTTCCTGTACAAACAAACTAATAGTACGTGACACATTTTCTCCTTGCCATCTTTTCTGGTATCGAAACATATTAACAGAAATTTATATATAACGCCACATTTTAGGATAGCCTCCATTAGGTAACATTACTAATCGTAAAAAACACAAGAAACGAATACGAAAAATATATAATTATAACTATTCTAGAACCACTACAGTCTTACGTAAACCGTGACGCATATTCTTTGTTTCAGAGTCCTAAATTTTTTATAAACTACTTACATAACTCTTAATAAAAACATGTCCAGCTGAAGTTTATAAAGGAACATTATCAATACATAATTCAAGTTTCTAATAGATTTTACGTTTGTTCAAATGTAAATGTGTTATTTTCAATTTTAAGAATGTAACGTCGTATGTACTGTACAGTTAACAAGCATTTTAAAAATTCCGTACACTTCATCGTCGCTTTAAGTACATCTTCTGAAGTTTTCATTTTTCTTAATTCAACAAATACTTTACTAACCGTAGAATTTTATTTACTGTATTAATATTTCAGCGCAGTGAATTAAATGAAGTAAGTTATTCCAATGAATGAAACAGAAATTTAACCCATGTAAGTACATGAAACATAATAAAGTTTGGTTTCTGGCGAACGTGTCAGCTTAAAACATTTACCGTGTTTGTTCTTGAACATAAATGATGCATGAATTTAATGTACATTTATTTTGCGTTCGTTCAATTATACCTGCGGATATTTCACTGGTGTGTATTTTGATTTCTGCGTTTTTAACCTGACACACGCCACACTGTCTAAACATGAATATTTTCTACGAATTTAACGTACACATGTTAATGCATTTAGCCATTCATTATTGACATAAATAATGATAGTATGTATTATACATTAGTGATAATAATGTTATATTAATAAAATTTGTTTATGGTGGCATAATTAACAAAGTCGATAGCTTATTTATAATTAATAAACATACAGTAGAGCATAACCATTCTAATTTTACACATAAAATTATGAAGGGAAGGTCAATAGTTTCAAAGGCTGTGTGGATTGTAAAGTGTTAAAGTTCATGGAATCCATTTCGTTCAAGTACTTAAATAAAATTAAAATATTTTCCATTCAAATGTCATCAGTAACATAACTTTTCTAAAAAGTTCCTTGACTCTGTTCGTTCCATGAACCCAACGTGTTTTCTTTCTACAAGAAACTTGTAATGAGATTCAATTAGTTAACAAAATGTTTACACGTACTTGTATTTTATATACGACTTTCCTGCATATTCCCGCAGCTAGTAATCTACCCTACCCGTATTTAATTATAGTGAAGAGTGCTGCAATGATAAAATCAACCCCCATCGCAATTTCACGTCGTTAAGCCCTACCGTCGGTCTAAAAACTTTCTGGTTGGTGCACTTACAGATCCTGGTTTTAATTTGTATAGTATACAAGAGTAACTTCAGAATTGTTTCACGCATTTAGTGAGAAGTTTCTTTAATTTCTATAAAGAATGTATTGGATAGATGATTGCCCTATGTCTTGTAGCAATAAGCGGTATGTGTACCTTTTCACGAGAATTTTTTTTTTTGGTCCAAGCCAGATCAAAACTAGAATTTTTTAACATTACTTTCACGTGGCTTGTCGAGCCTTGTTACTTCAATATCCGTGGAGTTGAAGAGTACTTGAAACGATGTTTCAAGAGATAAGAGTGAAAATATTGTGGACTGTTTATTTGCTTGTTAATCAACTTTCATAATTTTACAACCTGCTTGCTTCAACAGACTCCTCATATTTTTTTCATTGTTAATGATTTCTAACTAATTCACTAAACCTCAAGTTTTATTCTATATATAACATTCGCTTATCGGTTTACACAACGACGCAAGGTTCGTTCCAATTAGGTCGCAGCAACTCCAATAGAAAAAGAAATCGCATCGGAGATCCACAAAGTCTGAATTCCACTTTCTTCAAACTACTGGAATTAAAAGCTTTTGCCATATTTAAAGAGTATATTTACTGTATGTTTCTTCCGTCGCTTTTACATTTAAATCGTGAGAAATAATTTCTTTAATTATACAGTTTCACACTTATGGAAGCAGTAACAGCATACCGTCCCATTTTGATTTCTATAGTATGTTTACTTTCTGTGTGTTCGTTTCGTGATAACAGCTGTCTGTTTGAATGTTCTTGCCGCATTTTTATTGAAAGCAGCTTAAAAATATTTACAATAACACAAAAAGACCTGGTTTGATCTTTGAACGATTCTTGCAATGGGTTGGTATTATGTATAGAACCGATATCATGGACATACGCCATTGCTTGCGAATGTTGCCGTCTTGCAGAAAACATCCACAATAAAACGAAAAACAACAACAAAAACCAACAAAGAAAAGACGAGCGTTAGCTGTTGTCAACAAACAAATAACATACATACAGTCCTAGAGAGGGACATAGTCCTGGACCTGGTTTAAATTCGTGTTGTACCAAATTCATTTTTACCATAAATATATGTTGGTATGTGTATAGGAGATCGAAAACTCCGACACCGTTTGACCGCTCACCATGAAACTTGGCCCATATACGTATATTTTCATGGAAAAAGTTTTTATGCTATCAATTTTACTCTAACTCGCCAACCCGCCACTATATGGCGATGCAGTGCATACATTTCTTCGCCGTTCAACTAATCGCCATGAAAACTGGTATACATACAGTAGATAATTAAATACGGAGAAAATTTTAGCGCTATCCATTTTGATACAACTCTCCACTATATGGCGCTGCAGTGAATCAACGTCTATGCCTAGGCCGTGTTCGATTTCAGTGCAACGCGCTCTTGATCACTTGCCCTTGAACTTAAGCTCTTGTTCCCTTAATGAAGTAGGGTGCATTTTGTGAATTCGGATCTAGGGCTCGAGAATGATACGTGGCTCGTGCCCTTGCCTGAAGGTGACATCAAGGATGCTTATGAGCCTTTGCTGTGAATTCGAACAGCTGCATCTGTGACGTCACTTCCGCGGTGCCGTTTTCAAGGGCTTGAAGCGTTATACGCGCCCTTTGACGGCCAAATCGCACACGGCCCTAGCTTCACCTTATATAGCATTGTTATAGAGCATAAAGGGGAGCAGTTCGACCAACATACATTTTTATATATGCACTGGCATAACGACGTCCGCCTGGTTGTGCTAGTAAAGTCTAAATAAGCTGTCATTGCATTTCACTTCTTGTCTCAATGTTGTTACATTCTCGCCCCTGCGTGTTGTCACTATCATTATCTAGTTCAGTACGGGCGTTTTATGGTTTGTTCCTCGATTAAACATACTTCATTTGGCAGTAATGTAACATACGCTGGTGTTTATCGCCATTTATTCTTTAATACACAAAGTAAAGTTTAAATTATTTTAACAATCCAGTTTCAAGAATAAGCCCTGCGATGACATACATTATTGTTATGACTTATTTCTTAGAATTTCAATTTACTTATACACTGTTCTTACCATTACAGTAAGAATGCTTAAAAATGTGTTCACAGCTTATAAAAATGCAAAATATTGAGCTCTGACAGTTTCCTACCTGAAAAGTTTATTGTACCTAGAAAGTCTATTGTTGTCTTGTCTGTCTACAAGAAATGCAGATATCGAGAAATCTGGACATACAAACGTATTATACTTTTACGCGTAACACATGGTTTTCGATTAAACTCGTTTAAACGAAATTATTATATGCTTTAAGAATAACCGTAAAAATTCCGTGACCACAGTATTAAGAGTTACGTTAAATCTGCATTAGATTTTAGCAAGTTTTGGAAATTTAGACGCGCTTAAGTATCTGAATTTCCGTTAATGCGTTAGAAAACTTGCTTTTTAATAAAAATTTCAGATGGTATAATTTAAATTATAAAAAAGCACGTCTATTAGAAAAACGTTTAGGGACCCATCAGAAAGTCTAAAATCGACCTTTTCTATGCCTGCAAAATTACAAATGTGATTATTAAAACTGCAACAGAGACGCTTTCGTTCAAATTTACGTTTAATTTGCCCCATAGAAGTATATGGTCATAACTCAAAGTCTCATAAATAAAACACAAAAATAAAACCGTGTTCTACCCATAATGACGGTATTATTGTTGCCGCGCGCAATAATTTCACACTGTGACTAAACTGGTTTTAATGCTACCGGGATGGTACCTATATCATACAGTTTTCTCATGACAAAATAGACAACGTTAGGAAAGATGCCGATAGTTTGTAAGAAGGCAGAGAAGTTTCTTGTACTCCGTATCTCCAGGCAGGTCGCTGCGTGCAGAAATATAAAAACGCTCATTACCGGGCCGCAGCGTGCGGTGCAGACCAATCACGTCGACGGGAGCAAGTAACGAGCGCCATTCAACTGCTAGGAAGGGGGGGGGGCGGGGATGAGCACCGACAAAAGCCTTGCGGACAACGTCAAAAGGGATACTGCAGCTCAATCAATAGACAGCTGTTTGACCTTCGTTGCAGACCAATAAGTGCTCTTCCGTACGTCAACGTCACGAGTCACAGTGCCGGGGGATGGTGCGTCAAAGCAGATAATTTTCACAATTTTCGACATAACTTTTTCTCCTCGCTTATTATCGAAAATCAAGGTTCGACAATACGGAAATTATACTTTTGTACAACTTATTACATTACTACACAGTCACAGACTGTCTTATATTTGGTGCAGTGATGGCAGATAGTTAAAAGAGGCGTTGCCTATCTGCTATGAGTGCTCCAAAAATAAGACAGTCTGTGACTATTTAATAAAGTAAGAAGGTGTAAAAAAGTAATCAACGGATCGTCGAGCCTTGATTTTAAACAAAGAGCGAAAGGAAAAAGTGAAGTCGAAAATTGTGAAAATTATCTGCTTTGGTGCTCCATCCTCTTAAGGGTGTTCAAGTGGTATAAAATTATAATTCTATATTTTCATGCAATTGTGTTCGTTTTGTAGACGTTTTTGTGAGTAATGTTTTCTCCAACGAAAAAATTTCAGCTCGCACAGGTTTCTCATTAAGGAGCGTAAAAGTTAAAATTTTCATGTTACGCTGCCATGCAAATGGTGAGAACCAATTTACTTATTCAAATGAAATAATTCACAGTGAACTAAATTGCTATGAGCTACATAACCTAACCATTTATATTAACTCGCCACATAATATTATAATATTTAAGTAATCCCTAAAGTACAGGAAAATTAGTTACAAGTCCAACAATTTTTTTAAATACGCAAGTTGCTCACTGTGAGTATTTAGAATATTTTGTTACGTAGCCCATGTCATGTTATTTCACTATGAATTATTTCAATTAAGTTAGTAAACTTGTTTTCAATATGTGCATGGCAGCGCAACAAGTAAATTTTGGCTTTGATTCGCCAGAAAACTATGCGGGCTACAATTGTTTCGTAAGCAGTGGCGGCTCGTGGGTTGTTGCCAGGTGGGGCTGCAGATAGTCGGAACTGTACACTCTTGATGAACGTGTCGTAGACCTACGACCATGAAATATTTGCCGGCTACTAGATGTGTTGTGACCACTCAGTAGTAAGGGCCACCTGCACATCAGCGTGTCAGTGGCTGTAGAGTCAACCAGCGCACAACCCTGTACAGCTCTTGCCAACTGCAGCCCTACCTGGCAACAACCCACGAGCCGCCCCTGTTCGTAAGAGGAAACTGTACTTACAAGTATCGTTTACAAAACTAATACTATTCAGCAAAAAAAATTATATTTAAAACACTTGAATATACTTAAGTGGGAGTTCCCTGAACATTTTAATTTTTACGAAATACGGTCTGTTTTACTGACATACATTGTGACTGGTTTTTTTATTGTAGCCTAATGAAATTGTTTTACCTTTTATATATATTGTATAATGGCACGATGAAGTCCAAATTTTCATAAAACGGAAAGGAAAACCAACTGACCTAGAGAAACTAATTAATTTACAGTGAAGAGTAGTACCACGGACTACATCAAGACATGTGTAATAAACGTTAAAGCCTGAAGATTTTGATTGGTATACGTATATTTGAAATGTATATTTTTATTTTATTGGAAGGAGAATGGTGATAAAATGTCATATACACACATACACACAGAGCTTAATATTTTCTTCGCTACCGTACGACTAATGTCTACGGTTACCATACAGACATAGCGTGACTCGAAATTTAGGTGGAGGCGTTACACGTCATTGTAATTTGTAAAACTATTAACAATGTGTAAATAACTTTTCCGCACTGCTTTTCCACTGGACGTAGATATAGGTCATTAATCCACACAAGAATCAATGTCTACATGAAAGTTGACCGAACGAGGAGGTGCAACGGTAATACGTTATACATGCATTCGAGAGGACTCAGGGTTCGATCTCCGGCTACTGCTACCCTGATTTCGGATTTTCATTGTTTTTCAAAATCGAACCAGGTTTCTTAACAAAGACCATGACTGACTCCCCTCCCAGCTGCAGCCATTGTAGTAAGTTGTGCTGTCATCGTCTGTAATGACCTCACTGTCGATCTTACATCAAATATTAGCTACGTGTAGAAATTTCTTCTTGCGCGTATTTTCTTATAATTATTCTGAAATTATATTGGGATAACATATCCCCTGTGCTTTCCCCACCCCCTTTCCGCCACCAGGCTATGCCTATGCCAGGCGCTTACTAACACAGACTCAAAAATTAGTTGTTTGTGTTGCCACCGCAGATATTTTGTGTTTTTAATTATCCATAAAAAATATTTTCTTTGCATTTTTTTTCGAACTTACGAAGTTTTTTATACAAGAAGGTAGGTTCACTGTTAAAAAATCTGTACTTTAGAAAGAAAATTACTGTCATATATTTGTCAAAACAATTCTTTGAAAAGTTACACAACAATTTGCTTGTAAAACGTGCAACTCACACAAGTAAAATATTTTTGTAAGGATTGCTTGCAAACTGAGTTCCCATATGTGTTCTGTGTAATGCAACGAACAATTTTTTTTTACAGAGTAGTAGGTTATTAACGTCTCTACAACAGCGAGGCACCGGCGGCGGAATAAGTTCGGAAAATAAGTGACAGGAAATTAAGCGACCGTGGTTTGTAATAAGAAACCATCTCATCGTTCGCTTGGGGTTATTTTGAAAAACCGCATTAAACCCAAATCAGGTTAATCTGAACTGGAATAGAACCCAGGCCTTTTCGAATATAGCAGGCCTACTAGTACCACAGCACCTTGCTCGGCGTGGATCTTGGACACACATTTTGTAATTGTGTACCGCAATTTTGCACGAAAATTTGGGAAAGTTGTTTCCGCAAGTCAGATAGGAAATAATTCCTTACAATCATTGGGGTGAAATTACTGCTGTATCATTTTCATAGTGCATCATGTTGTGCTAATTTTTTCCAAAATGGCGTCTCAAGTTGGTTAATGTGACTAACCAGCTCCACACTCACAGAAAGTGATATCGACGAACAAAACAAAACATATACAAACTTCTTTTTGACCAAAAAATGTTTTGATGCCTAGCAGATACAGTTGACCAAACAATTTGTCTATGATATATATATCATATGAAAGCCAGTTTCGCTTGGTAACGTTATTATTCCGTGCTAAACGAGAAAACGACCCGTTTGGTTTACAACAGATAAAAAAAAAAACATTTAAAAGAAATTTATGTAACAACGAGTTTTAACATTTTCAAAAGTAATGTTGGTTAAGGCGATGTTCGAAGTGGCTGTTTATTTAACCGAATGGACACGTTATCAGACTTTCATGTACTAAATTAAAACTAATTTTGCAGTGTAGAAATTCGTTTTTAAGTATGTAACGGATCTTATCAACTACCATACATACATTATAGAATTTCAACTGAACTATAGTGAAAGAATTATTATCAAATTACTAATCATAAATTGGAGCACGGCCTAAGTCCTAATTTTTGCTTATGGTGTTTACTTTCTCCAACAACGAGAATGCTACGTTCCTTCCACTATTCTGAACAAAGAGTTCCCTTATTCTCGCGAGAACATCACGCTGCTATTATTATATTGAGTTTTTACTCGTGTAAGAAAGAAATTGAGCACATAAAAAATTAGACGTGTGGTGAATGGTCTTCATTGTATTTAGAGAAGAAAAACATCTTACAGGATGTACGTATAACAATACTTAAATTCCGCGCCAAATTTATTACGAATACAAACAACACTTCTCATTTCCTCTGCCCCCTCACCGGGCTAAAAAAAAAAAAAAAAAATCAACCAGCCAAGGTTACATTTTGCTTCATAATGAACCTGCAGCGTATATGCAATCGTCTCCCTTTGAATCGCACTTATTTTGTTGCCGCGGCAGCCAAATAACTAAGAAAACCGTCAATAATACGCGGAAAAGACAAATTCACTCAAAAAATTATGTATACAGAAAAAAGTATTTAGCACAGACTATAGTATTACCGCAAGCATATAACCAAACAAATTCATGTGTGCTCAGTCTGTTATGTATATTGTTTCGGGCAGTTTTACAATAGTTATTAAAAGGATCCCTTAAGATGTTATATATTTATATTCTAGCTAGACTGTGCGACGTAAATTAGAGCTAAACACATTCAGTTATTTAAAATTTGTTGACAATTTATTTACATAATTCACTTAAATGCAAAAAAAAATCTCAATCATAATTACTTACCATTGAGCAAACATGTTGCAGAATGGTACGTTTCCAGTTGTGATGCCGAATTTTCATATATTCAGTTCTGATAGAAGAGACGGTGCTAAACTAATACAAAAATCTGATAAAATAATCTTCTGGAAAAATTGACGAAGTCGGTACCGTACCGTAGAAATCCTATTTTTATGGATTTGCTCAACTGACTTCCAAATACCTTGAAATTTAATTTTTTTTTATGTGATTTACAAATTAAGTCTTATAGGCGTTTCATATATCGTAAAAAACTGGTAATGTACTGTACATCCCCTAATTTAACTTTCAGATTGTTGTTTATGAAACCGAAATAAAAATCTTTTCTCTGTGAGGCGGGGTTGACGCTGATTACAGACGGCTGCCTGACTCGAAGTAGAGAATGGTTTCTGCAAGCCTGTAGGATGGATACTGTGTAAAGATGTAAGGATTATGTAGCTCTGAAATGAAGACTGGAAGAAAAAAAAAAGTATGTTGAGGTAATCCTATCAGCGTGGAATTGTCCTCCACTCCTGCTGAAGTCCCTTTCCCCATTTATGCGTGGGAAACTTTGTCCTAAATATTCTTGTTCATTGACGGTGGGATAGCGACTATAACCGTGGTAAGAGCCAACAGGTTTTTCTGCATCGTAAAGGTCTGCAAACAAGCCTTTTATACACTGCGCCAGAATTCTCGCGAGCAAGACAGTCCCCTGCACTTCTATTTATTTACTTGTTTATTTATTTTGATTTTTATTGAAATTGTGAATTTAAGACAAAATAAAAATTTGCTTTTGTAACACTTAACCAATTATGACAATCCATTATATTAACATAACTAGTTAAATATCATCCAGAGAATTAAATACACAGCATCTTATGATACCATACTGTACAATTATTATAAACATTAATCTAAAATTATTTAATTTGTGGTTAATTGCACTTCTAAATTGAGGAACATGTAAATCAGTGAATACAATGGCTTGCACAGTTGCACAACTAATAATTTAACTTCGAAAAAAAGCCATCAATTTACAAAAATTTTAAAACACACAAAAACTTGAAAAGTCACAAAAATACAATGAATTACCTAACTCGGTCCAATTATACTCGTTGACATATCCTAACTCGAGTCTTCAATGAAAATTTGTAACAGTTAATGTGCGTAGTATTGTGGATGAAATAGTGAAGACAAACACAAAAAAAAAAAAAACAGAAGGAATCGTACGACAGTTTGGTGATGTATTGGGTATTTTAAAATATGACGTGCGTAACATAATAATCTAGATTTTTTGTAACAGATGATAACGACTCTCACTTACGTCTGCCCTCTTTTACCCTTCTCTCGCAAGAATATTCCGAAGAACAAGTCAAAGGATCTGTTGAGTTGATAAAATTCCAGCAGTTCTAATCCTATAAACCTAGCTCAGATTGCTCATTCGCATTCGAATCTTGCTTCTCTAGGGATTTTCGAGGATGACGGAAGTGAATGAAGCAGGGCCGGATTTGCACATGTCGCTCAGTCGCGGATCCTTGTATCGATTGCGCAATCCCCTTTCTTCGCCTTCTTCAGCGGCGCCGTGTCCGGTTTCACGTCCCGTCAGGAGGAAAATGCTCTTATAGAATCTTCTGGCCGGGAGCTCCTGATCTGTTCTCACAGCATCACTGAGTCCTTCCGCCTAGTTCGGTCCAGCGCGGGAGGCTGGGCGCTCCCTGATAAAAAGTCCTAGGGTTGGAGAGGGGGTGTTCTCGGAAGGGATTGAACTTCTCCACGGTTCTCCTCACCCCTCTTCACCCCTTCCTTAACCAATAATGTGAATTTGCAGGGGTTTATCGGGGAGGGGCGAGGGGTCAACGACGGGCCCTTTGAAGTGGTGTGCGGGTCCGCATATCGCGTGGTTGGCTTCACAGCAAGCCCGACGCTTTGCCGTGGTTGGCGGAACACGAGAGCTGATAATCGGCGCCGTTTACGTCCTCCGTTAGATGCAGTCATGTAATTGAAGAGGAGAATAGAGGCACGCTCGGGTTGGCTTTCTCTAGCTCACCACTAGTTCACGGATACCTTCTTGGTATATCTGCCGTTTCTTAAGGGGGAGTGTTAGATAGTTTTATTGCATTTTCAGTTTTTGAGACATAATATTTATTCAAATTATATTATGAATATGTTCTCTTCGACAAAGCATATGATATAATCTTGGTAAACTGCTTGATATGAATAACAGTATATTTCATTAATTTGTCCTACTTGAATCATTGCAAGAGCATTCTAAGTTAACTTTCAAGAATTCTCTCGCAATGATCCTGCAGGACTAATTAATGATAAATTCCATTATTATTTATTTCAAGCAGTTTACTAAAGATATATCATATACTTTGTCGAAAAGAAAATTTTGATAATACAACTTGAATAAACGTTAAGGCTCAAGAACTGGAATACAGCGTGTTCGGACAAGTGCACCTTTATTGTTCCTTATGTCATTCCGGTTATTTGTTCACCAGGATGGGCAGTTACAGGCGAACATGTACAATAATACATGCATAATAACAGAGGCAACCCCATGTTTCCAACGCATGGGATTGGATGGTGTTCACTATTTGTTACCTGCATACGTGTTGTCACGCATATGAATTGAATCCGGAAGGTCAGCGTTCCATTTGTAGTGGTTGTTGAATTATCGTCACTTAACATGTTCGTTAACACAACTTTCACAGTGGTATTACGCCTATACTATTGACAATAGAGACGTGGTTCCTACACTCATTATTCTTGGTTTAGGTCTGGCTACCTGTACCCGTGAGCTTTACCGCGATTTACTTTCCACCTTGTATAATTAGTTAGTCACTATCTCACCCCACCTGGCATAATTTAACCCTGTTTTACGGTCAACCTTACGTATACCTAGTCCCCTTCCCCTCCTTCACAACATTCCGTAGCCAGAAGGGATTGCTAATGGCCCTCTTCCCAGTGGTTGATTTGTCTATAACCCACTTCTTAGGGAAAATTACCCCTCATATTAAATATTTTCAACAAAGCAACGTATACAAATGATGAATTCGATAGAAACAAGTTTCCTCGGCGTTCTGGCAAGACGTTTAAACACTGGCGAGGCGTTTATACACTACCGTCACCTCCCTCGGTGATAGTTACTTAAAATTTAAACAATTCGCTTTATAGTAGAAGAGTATTATACGGTAATGTGAATTTCCAGTATGTAAGTAATGAGTAATATGACTGTACAATGAAGGGAATTTATTGGTTTTACGTTGTTTTGTAAATACTTTTGCTAAGATATGTAAATACTTTGGTAAATTTAACTCTGTTATTTGATATAAAAAGTTTTCAATCCCAATCGAAGTCCAGTGTAAAACGTAATTTGTTGAGTTTAGAAAGTTTTAGCGACGCAATTCGTATATCTCCTATTCTACCGCACATACCTGGGGTGCTAGTTCTGGCTTGTTTGTAACACTTATAATACAAGCTTATACAATACATTACCAAACAAAACGGACGAACTACGTATAATTTTTTTCACAGGTAGGATTGGGTTAAATAGCGTAGACTTTAAAATCACAAGCTACTGAAATGTAGTTATGTAAATAGTAGTATCTCAATAATATAGAAACAAATTTCTGACACTTGCCAATATCGATGTTCATCCAGTACTTACAACGCTATATCACAGAATAAATAAGTACTAATATAGCAATATTCATTCTGTGGCTATATCATCGTATATACTAGCGTATCTTCCTACCAGGAATGTTACTTGAAAAGTATGACCTCCTAGCATAATTTTACGTGATAACTGAATTAACAGTAAAGTATAATAAAAACTTCCGTGAAAGGCATTGCTGTAACACATAATGACATATATGTTAACACACTGAAGGAGAGGTGCTGATGATGTTCATGAAACCATATGAGAACCACCGATAATATGTAGGCTTGTTACGAACGATAACGAAATCAAGTAAATTGCTATTTAAAGAAATCTGGGAAAAGACTCCAAATCACGAAGTTAAATAAACTGGTTAATACAGTCTCAATAAACTAGTGTCTTGGCCGTGTTCCATATACAATTTTCATTTAACCAGTGTCCAACTTTGTTCTATTTGTTTGCCATATGTCAGTGACTTGTCAGTTTTTGTTATTATTACTTTTCAATAACATTATCTTCTTTCTCTCGTTTACATGAAATAATTAAGAAAAGTTTTCGAATTAGGTGTTTTTTTCAACTGATAGTTTCAATATATTTATTACGGTATACGATACCGCCGAGACTGTATAATGCCACATTTATGCGTGGAGCGCTAACTTGTCACGTCATATTTTCTCAGTAGTTGTTTTATGAGCATTTGAGCGATGACGCTATAATTTAGTAATAGTAAGTGTATTTTAAGGGTTTCCAATTCGCATACATTTTTAAAAAAATATATAATGTTTATTACTGATGATTTTTTATTTATTTGTAGGTATGTAAGGATATCAGAATTAGTGTAAATCGCAAGAAAACATTTAACCTTTCTTATTCGTTTTGTGTCACTGACTTTAACTTTCTTAGATTTCACGACATCGTATATAAAAATTTTGACATGTTGGGACGGTGCATTGTCAAGAAGTCTGGGAATCACTGCGACGTAAAAAAATTACTGAGTAAATATTGTGACACTGAAAAATAAATAAACTGCTGGAGAGCAATATTTACGGCCAGCGTCAAATATATCTGGTCGAGTAAACATAAGTTTTGTTCCGTTTGGCATATCATACCAGCAGTTCTGTTTTACCGTAAGCAAACCTCGGAAATGCGACACACCGTGTTCCCCAGGGTAAACTGTGGGTTCAACATCTACATACGTAAAGCCAGGCCACGATAAACAAGCTGCTGCGAATAAGGGTACGTCGCAGTCGGCACACGCCCGCGAACCTACGAGTAGGATATACAGTATGCGAGCTAGCACTAGCTCAACAGAGCACGTGACGCGAGAAACAACTCCTGTCAGACACATCACACGCTGTGCGGGGCAGACGGCTTCCAGGGGTAATTGTCGCTGATTTGTATCGCGGTCCCTACAGTGTTCGAGCAACGGGTAGCTGCAGTCTCATTCGTGCTGTGGGTTATTGTCGACCTCTCTCTATCTCTCATTCTCTCTTCCTCTACTACTCAGTTCTCCTTCTCTCTCTCTCTCCATTCCCTTCCGTCCTCACTCTGTCTCTCTTCGGCGTTAATTTCGCCGGTGAAGTTTGCGTGACACGCATGCATGAAACGTAACGTTTTCCAAACAAAAACTGCTTAAATTTCGTATCCTTGCTACGCTGTTACGATGTGTCGTACGTAATGTTATAAATGGCAAATTTTTTAGTACGCAGTGGAGGTCTATTGCTATCGCTGGTGTGTTACAAATCAAGCCGTTTATAACAAAAATGAAACCCATGTTTCCTTAACTTTTTCTTCTAACTCCAGTTATAGAGGTTGCCCAAATAAAAGTAACTGAAATGTAGGTAACACGACTATCTGGTAGAGCATGAAATTGCATAGGCTAATAAGATAAATTAACTATGTAACTAACGTGTTCGAATCTAATTGTTGCTGTTTTAGATTAGTAAATACTGGAGTATACCACAAATTTATATTTTACCTTGGTAACATAACTTTTACTTTTTTCCTTGCTTCAAATAAACAACACAGTTTCCCACTCTTGATTGTTTATGCGTTCAGTACGACAAACTGTTGTTAACGACTCGATTAAGACTTTCTTACGCCTTGCATAATTGTTCAGTTACGGACAATAACATAATTTATTCACTAATGTAACGTCAACATTGCATCACGCGCTTATCTAGTGTCACAATTAAACAAAGAAGCAGTACTGTTATTTCATTACGTACTATTATGAAGTAGAAAAATACGCTTTCAGAAAGCCATTTAAAAATGACATACTAAATTTATAATTGGCTGCTAAAGTACTGTTAGGTCCATTCAGTTACGAGCGAGTTGTTTATTAATGTTGACTCTAGAAATTTTCAGGCGGCAACGTGCAACTGTCCCCTGTATTGCTTCATGAACTAACTATGTACCCTTTACCCAGAAATGAAAACTGCAATTAGTCCCATAATCAGGTGCTCTGAAAATCTACGTCATTAAAATTTTAAACAGCGCTTATGAGGAAGAAAGCAATACAGAGTTCTAACACCAACAGATCATCACATTATATGTTCCAGATAGGAACCGGACAATACTACATTATGACGAATCACCTGCACGCATTATCTGCTTGCGTAGCATAATTGCTAAGATGCAACATACCTTATTCTGGACTGTGCTGTTATCTGTAAAGAAAATTCAGTCGAATGTGGCAGAAATAAATGATTTTGGTCAGCACTTAACATCGGGGTCTTCAGCGCTGGTGATAGGGGACGTAAGGTGAGTATGGAACAGTGTCGGAATGAAAGGGCGGGGGAAACAGGAGATCCCCGAGAAATTCCGCCGACCAACAGCAGAAAGAAAGTTTGGTTAACGGAACCGTCTACCTGCGCGTTAGAGCCTCAGAAGTCAAAGATATAAGGGCAACCTTGAAGGGCGCCTCAGAAGCTGTATCACGACAACGAGTCAAGCGCTGAACTTGCATGCATGATTCCTGCCTATCCGTAGTTACTATGGGACTTTACGACGTGACCAGGGACTGTTTTTTTTTTTTTTTTGGTGGAAAGTCTGCAGCAAAGTTCAGTGCACGATTCTGAGTTTTGCGCACGTCGAGTTAGTACGTCTCGAAATACGACAGTCTGAAAGGCCGTTTTTAGCTATGATGGTGGACTTATACACACTTTTTTCTCGCATTGGTACAATAAGTACATGTAAAATAGTTTCGAAAAAAAATATTTTGCACGCACATTACAAATCATCTGTAACGTTTGGAGGCTGTTGTAGAGTTGCACGTGTATTCTTTTTTACGCCAAACCGCTTTAATTATTAATATTGCATTTACATACAAAAGGAACTCGCGCTTGAAACTACGGTACTATAACATTAAAAATTCAGCATGCTTGTTAGAAACATGATTTTCGGTCCTCTCAAAATGTCTATAAACGGCTTTTTATACTGCTGTAACTCCGAAAACATCGCCTGAATTCGTGAAGTGAAAAACGAGATGCGCACGTCGGTCCGTCGGTCCTTGCTTCATACTATCGAAAAATAAAACACCACGGTCAACTCTGAAAATGACAACAACAAAAACATAGCATGCCAGTTTGGCGTTCTGTTAATAGAGGCGATGTGCATCTCGTCGAGCGTGGTACTTTGGCTCTTATCGCCCCGCTGTTCCCCAAGCGCCAAACATGAAAATTTTAAACCTGTACACACTCCTCTAAATGTGGGAGTTCACCCAAAATGTTTGTTGTCTTAAAGTTGTTTATATTTGTTCGAGATGTGGTTTCTTATGTAGATAGACATACACTGTAACTATATTTTAACAGTAATAAAATTTTTTTTTTAACTTTCATAGTTTTTGTATTGTGGCATATCAAAGTCCAAATTTGCATAAAACTGTTTTATACTAGAAAGTAAAACCAACTGACTTACCAAAATGTAATGATTCACACTGACGAACAGTGTCAAGGGTTACGTGAAGATCATTGTTTAATTTTGTTTTGTATTTTTAAAAAAATAAATACTAAGAAAGATATGCGTTTTTAAATTTAAATACATAAACTATTTTAAAAATACAATATTACGTTCAATGTGGTGTTTATTCCTTGTTGCCGTCTTAAAAAGCTAAACAGTAAAGATGTACTTTATCTATAACATAAAAATGAATCGTAAAATGTGTTGGTAAACGCATAACTCAATAACGCCTAGACCAATTTGGCCAATTCTTTTTTTTTATATATATTTTCGTTGAAGTTCAAAGATGGTTTTTACGGCGAGAAAAATTCGAATAATTGCCGGAAAAAAACCCTAAAAACAGTAGAGTCAATTTGAGCTTTATTGCTATACTTTAAACAATGTAGGTATGTTCCTTTGATCGAGGCCTTATGCATTCACAATTGTATTGTATAAAGTTTGGGGTGTGGGAGGGGTGGGGTTACGGGTTCGTATCCCGTGCAAGACTTTGCGATGGGAATTACATGACATCGTACAAGCGTATTGCGCGCGCTCTTTACACTGTTATTGAGTACGCTAGCTGTTATTAAATGCCGGGCAGCTGTTTTGCGGTGGAAGCCGCAGCCGGGCAGCTGTTTTATAGATAAATAAAGATGAATTAAAAAAATAAGTTCTGCAATTAAAGTACGCGTAGCGCAGTGGACTGGACAAATTTGTTTGTATTTGATGTTTTAAAGATAAACAGTGAATATAGTATAATATAGAATATAGTATCACCATCAATTAACACGTAACTAAATGTTAGTTACTCTTTTCTTTAGTACACGCGGGCGAAGCCGCAAAGGGGCAGCTAGTGTAAAATAATTTTTGTAACTTTGCGAGGATCCCCGTCACAACGAGGGATAATAAATGAGAGTGAATACAGAGGAGAGAAAAACGCATGGAGATAAGGAATTAAGATCTCAGCTTCCTGTATTCGCTCGCCCTTATAAACGCGGGGCAGATAAATACAATACAAATGTACCTCAGATCATCAACGCAGCTAACATAAATTACAGTTAACATGAACACTTTTTTCCCATAAGGTCTACTAGAGTTTTAGAAACAAATTTGCACAAAGAGTTTAGTCTGAAATTCCAAAACTACCTATCGTAGCCCGTGACACTGTTCTTCAGTTCAATTATTTAATTTCGGTAAGTCAGTTGATTTTCCTTTATAGTATAATACCGTTTTATGCAAATTTGGACTTTGATATGCCATTATAAAAAACTATGAAAGCTAAAGAAAATGTTGTTACAGTAAGAAGTAAGAAATAGTCTAACTGTAGGCATACATAACAAACTGTATCTCGCACAACTTAAAAATTATCAAAACAATAAAAATGTTGGGTGAACAGTCCCCTCTAGGCTGTTAGCCAACAAGGGTAGGGAAACTAGAGAGAAAGCACACACGCTGTGACCAAACATGCTAGCAGGCGCCCGGGTGGGCAGTAAATGACAGAAGGGTGGGAGAGCGGTAAATGAGAGACAGAGGGGGTGGTTATTTGTCACAAGGCGGTAAATTACGGGACGCGGGCGTGTTCACGGGGGATGTTGCGCCTCGGGGTGTAGCGACGGCAATCGCTGGCTGGACGCCTTTGACGGCGTGAGTTACGAGGCGCTCTGCTCAACCCAGTGGTGTAGCACGGGGCAGCCTCAGTGGCGTGCCAATGTACTCAGAAATATGGTGAGGCGGAGCATCGCACATCAGGGGTGAGACTGAACTGAACAGGGAATGTTGATGCAAGCTTCGTCTCTATTGAGTACGGTACTACCTTTATCACAATTTTTTCCATACGCTTCTCCTAGCTCCCACCACGAAACAACTCTGCCCACCTCTTCTGCAGCGGGAGTAAAAACAGTTCTGCCAACTGACTAGGTCGTAGAACTGACGTAGGCCTATCCATCCCAATTTCCTGTGACAGTTTAGGATAGTTTAGATTAGTTTAAATGCCAAAAAATGCTGTTTGCTTAATATAATGACTTTTTTAGGTTAAGCAACTACATATTATTATTATTATTATTATTATTATTATTATTATTATTATTATTATTATTATTACTGTTGTAAAAGAGACGGTGTGCGTGCGCGGCGCACCTCCAAAGGAAAGAAAATGGAAACAACCTCTCCATTGGTCGTAGTATCCAAATGCAACACCGACCCGCACATCCCCCAGCGTAATGGGGAGAGGGAAAATAGTGTTGCCAACTGACGAGGTCGTAGAACCGACATAACTCAGACGACTGTCTTCATGTTGCAGACTAAAGCTTCATTCGAAACGAAGGTCCCACGGAGCTCGTTAAGAGTATGGACCCGAGTTTCTCGATTTTCGAGAGAATTATATATATTTATAAAGCCAGACGACAGCCCATAACGTAAAATTTCTCTGGAACAATGTTGCGAATTGATTTCACTACGCAACTTATCGAGACGAACGGTATAAATATTTTAACTAATTTATTATTAAAAGGAAATTTCGTTAATTCATTAATTGGCTAACATTATGTTGTATTTCCTCTCGACAAGATCAGAGTACGTAATTAAAAACCAGCTATAGCAAAATTACAGAGCGATTTGAAGATATCGGCTCCCATTTATGGTTTAAAGAATAATTATCGTCAAATTTGTAGAAACTCAGGACAAGCATTTGTTACCTTTGTGTTGCGATTAAGTTCAGAGATAGGACGAACATAATTGTTTTCATCATATCGGTACAGGTAGTGTAATACTAAAACACTGCTGCGTCTCCTATCTCTGAACGTTTCTGTAACGAAATGGTAACATGGACGAACTGTATGATGATAACATAATTGTCTGGGCTACAGTGTGCAGTTCTTTACATGTGGCTTGGCTGATTTGTATAACTTGTATGCAATTTTGGTCAGTATATAGTTCTTGTGATTATCATCGGCCACCAGCCATGTAGTTCATCGGTTGTAATATAGAGAAAATTCATTGCGAGTCAGAATTATTCTGTGTTGCAGCCCATGGATCGATGAGTTTTATTATTATTATTATTATTACCTTGAAAATGGTTAAATTGTCTTGGGTGATCATCGATGTATATGGACATTATTACACTCTGAACATAATTTTTTTTCTTAAAGATACCAAGGATTTTCTTTTTAAGTTACTTTCAGAATTCTTGACCAAATTACATATATTATCTTTGAAAATTTATTTATTTGTAATAACAATGAAATTATATGTAAAAATAATGGGAAAACTTTGTGGTTAACATAATATCCGAGTTTGATGGAAATTATGTAGTAGTAATATCTAGACAATCACATCATTTGGTATCCGTTTTGATGAAATATGCTAACTATTCATGTTTACGATCACGTGCTAAAATTTTTTAAAAGTTAAGTCCTTTAACTGAACATTGACTATGCAAATATATATATATATAAAAAAATCGTCAACGCTATGTAAGTCGACGCGATCGATATGCCGACCCCTCGTAGCTCATTTGGCTGAGCGGCCGACTACGGTGTAAGGGGTTCTGGGTTCAATTCCTAGGTCTAGCTGGGTGTGAATTGGTGTTCGACCAAATTGCCTAAAAAAAAAAATCGTCTCTACAATTGTCTCACATAAATTACTCGGGGCCACTCAAGTAAGTCAAAGGGAGGAAATGGTTGTTGGAGTGACGAAGTGGAAGCCTTGCCACTGTACCAAACAATTTATTTTTTAAAATAGTAGAAATATAATGAAAAAAATTTCTTCTGAAAAAAAAAAACTCCTAATGTGCGCGGTCCCCAAGCGAAAGCACATAGGTTAGAGTCCTACTACGACGACACAAACTTTTTTTCTCAAAATAACTTCACGGAAAATATTTTCTTTAACAGTTATTTACTATCCAAGCTCATTTTACGATTAGAATTTATTAAAGTATTACCATTTAATTTTCATTTATTGCAACTGCAAATAGAAGACTTGTCGTTTTAAAAACATGTAATTTGTACTTTTTACACGAACAATCTTTGTATTTTGATAAGAAATTTCTTTCACGACCAGGCTTCCAAGGATTTTCCTTGTAAAAACACAAAAATAAAATGTTAAAAAAAGAGTGTCAACTTTGGAACTATGCGTCAATAAATAAAAACACGGGAAAGAATTAGCTCGGAGACAAATAGGAAAATCTAAAGAGTGTATATATGTAAGTATGTTGAATCTAATTTGCTGAAATAATATAATGATGTATCCTTTCTGAGTCTTATGTCAATGTAAACCACTAATACAATAAGTACTTAAGTCAGTACAGCTCACTTAGCACTTCCTTCGTCGCCTTTAAGCACAAGGCGCTCAACTTAAGTAAATCTTCCCGTCGGCAACTCGTATTGAGTAAGTCTCAGTATTTCTTTCAAAAATTACAAGGTTGATAACATCCACTTAACTAATCACCCACAGCTAAAAGTTTCATTGCAAAACTGATTTTTGTACTTAAAATCCTTAACGAAATAGATAACAGGCATCCAGATTACGTAATGGTGTTCAGATCTAAACCATTTTATATCTTTTAAATATATATGACATATTATTATTAAGTATTAGAGTGAGGACTCTGCAAAAATAAGTGCCAAATAACTATTTTAAAAATTATTTCCATTATTTTTGAGAATTTTAATGTTCGATATATTACAATACAAATTTAAGAAGTATGCTATACATTGTTAATCAATGAATGTTAAAGACAATTGTACATGATAAAGAAGATACGTGGTATTTAATTCAGGGGTTTGTGTGTAGTTTCACTTTAAATTTTATGACGATAATAAAATAAAATATAGGTCAACATTAAACCGTTAATGAAGGCAAACGAATTATTCCATTCCAGAGCAATTTCGTAATGAAGTCGCTATGACAAAGAACACTGCAACCCGTTAATTAAATTCTGACGATCTAATTTCTTCAAATTTGCATCGTATGGTAATTATGGTTAAATTGTTTATAGTGTTGTTTAAAAAGTATGTAAAAATTAGTTTATACTTTGTTTCGTAATGTTATAAGATTGTATTTTTTTCTGAAGTACAAAACCATGAAAAAATAAAATAAAACCAGGGGAAAAAGTAATTGGTATATGAACCGCTCTACAATGAGTCTGCAATGCCGTTGCGGTCAGAACAATTACTTTCCTCCCAGCGCAACGATGTATGCTAGATTGCCAGTGACTGGTAGGTTATCTCGGAGTATCCTCGTAATCCCTCGTCCATAAATTTTGTCATTGCTCCATATATACCTCACATCATCCTCACGAGACTCTGCGCATCGTCGTTAAAGATGGTCAAAATATAACCGCTCTCCTTTCCATTTATATATACATAATTATGATATACCGTATAATTATACAGAACGTATTTTAGTGAATGTTCCCAAATTGCGTTTGCAATTTTATGGAAAATAATTTGGAAACGGTGTAAGCTATTAATGTGAGGTTTGTTGCAAAATTTTCACACATATCTCAAATATTGGTAACCACTTACTTAGTTTGATGCAAGTTCCATTCGTAGCAAGTATGTTATCGAAGTGATTTTCCAGTTCCTGCATCATCCGGCCCAGTAATTATGCGTTAATCTGTACGATTGCTGCAGTTAGGAGAGAAAGAAACACCTGCACGTCCCCCGTTGGTGTCTGTTGGACCGCAGAATCCACAAAATCCAAGACAATCGTAGAGGCTTGACGACACTGGGAGGCCTGATAAAAAAAAAAGGAAATTTGCTGTCGAAATGAACCAACGTTAGGGGCCCAGTGGCAATAAACACCATCCTGCTGTAGGATGATTTCAGTTACCAGGTTTTAGACCTGTGATCTGCACCGAGTTGCCGATTCAAACAGATGGGGTTAATCAGGTATATCGCAAAAAAATAAAAGATCCTAACATACGGTCAAGAAGTATAGTCCACATCAAACACTGACCTTCGAAATGCCTTGCACAAATTCATTTCCCGACAAAGGTGTTCTTTGAGTCCCAGATGCTCACATCGTGTTGGTTCAACCTTCCCAGACACGTGTTGAAAACAGACATTATTGTAAATATCGCTTTTTTCAGGAATTCTGGATCTTCATCGAAAGACTAGTGTTTCGACCTATGATCATATTGAGATACATGCAGCTGCGCCATCTAGGCATTCAGTCTTTTGAGAAGATTCCTGTGTACTGCGGTCGTGGATATCTGATATTGCCGATAATCTCCGTCATAATCAGTTGGGGATCTGCAGGAACTTGTTGCTTGGATAAAAGCGGCAATCGTACTGGTTAACCTGAACTGAAGGAGAAACTGAAATACACCTTCGAAATGTTGCGTTGTACCTGTGGGGCACATGTTCGAGTCTTTAAAGTGCCAACCGAAATTTTAGTGTTTAAAAGATTTTGCAGTAAATAGCGGTATTCAATATCTCCCTTTTTTTTAATTATTCGTCATTTAAGTTGTGAACAACATTTGGGAACGTGCCGTTATCAAAATGTTTTCAGCATAAATGTGTCCTATAAAATAGGATTTCTTTACAACAAACATTTTTTGCTTAACGGTATGACAAAATCAAAATTGTTACTGTTTTGTAGACTTGCCTGACGTACAATTATCACACAAACACTATATCTCACACGTACATAGATTGCCAACGAAGTACATGACATGAAATATTAAAACTTAAGAATTTTTTTTTTTTTTTAGTTTAAACGAACGTAAATACCGATATGCAAAAGCAACATTTAAAAAAAGGCCAAAAAATTTTCAGTATTGATATTAGAACTTCCATTAACGACATGGCATATTTTATGGTGTAAATTATATTTTAAGTGGTTTTGTTGTTGGTTTGTTCCCAAAATAGTAAAAAAAAAAAAAAATTAAGTGTAACTGTACGAAAAGCATGAGATGTAAAACTGTTTCACTCGAGGAGAAATTAATTAAAGTCGAACAATACAAAGTAAACAGTTTTAGGTACATTCAAAAAGTAATTCATTATTCGCAGCCAAGCACCTTAAACCGCTTTAATTTTTGAAGCATTTTAAAAGAAAATTAAAATTAAACCAACAATTTTAAGTTTCTTCTGTGAAATTCTAATTTCGCAGTTATGTCAGTGTTTGACCACCTATATATTTTCAGTTTGGAATTGGTGATTCAGCTGTTAGCTCGCCAGCTTGCCGCCACAATTTTATTTCGTTTCCTGGCGGAGCCATGCGACATTTTGGAAAACTTTACTTTGTTCAACGCAAGCGAGGGTTCACTTGGCGTGCTCATTTTCCACCTCAAATTTCATTCAAGACATTTCACCGACTCCGTCTCGTTTCACCCGCACGGGTCTTGAGAATCCAGTTGTCAATAACCTTTTCGATCCTGCTACAGAACTGTGTAGTAAGTAGCGTCTGAAACGTAGTCCCGCGTATTTTATGCCAAATAAAACATGCGAAACTTAAATAAGTGACAACTGAAATTGAAACGTTTTAACACACGGCTTGGTTAAAATTTTCGTAGTAAAATATAAACTGTTTTGTGGTCTATAGAGTATACCAGTATCATACAAGCTTATTATTTTTATATCACTGTTAACATTTTTCCTGTGCTGTATATACACAAAACTAAAAAATTATTTTAATAATTTTTCACGTGTTATTTAATCTTTTATTAGTATTGAATATATGTTTCAGCATCACACGGTAAACATCTACGTAAACAATATATACGACAGTAAATATACCGAAAATGTCAAAATTTCATACAAAATAATTCGGGTTATATTAAAATATGGTAAAGAAATTTCGATCTAGTTTAATTAATTATGCTTTCTACGTCATAACTAAATTGTGCTGCCTCGTAATGTGTGGTAGACTTTTTATATTACATTGAATAGACAATCATGCGTTACAAAAACCCTTAATATATTGTCCTTGATAATAGTTAACTTTACCTTTTCCTTTTATAACAGGATTTTCTCTAGTAAATTTCGGTATTTATTTCTCGAAAATCTTCATTTTCAAACGTCGATAAATAAAAATTGACATTTTGGTACACCATAAGCAATTTTTTTCGTCTGCAGGTCTTAAAATATATATATATATATATATGCGTTATAAATAGAGGTAATAACCGTAAGTCTCATCAAGTCACATAGAAAGGGAGAAAGTAAGTAAACATTCTTCTTTCCGAGCAGTAACCATAGAAAATGTTACAGAAAGGGGTTGTAATTTTATTTCATTTATAAATCAGAACCGAACTCTTTTTTCTGGGTCTTGGGTGGAGCAGAATGTCTCGGAAGGCTTTCCAACTTACCAGCTCACAAGGTGTTGGGCCACCGCCAGAATCTTGCAAAAAATACGGGAAAGGAAAACGTTAAGAGGAGAGAAAACATTCCCCTCGCATACTGACGTTAGCAGGTTCCTTCTACCACCCTCAATGCCGTGATAAAACTCCCATCAATTTGCCAGGTGACAAGCGACGAACCCCCGCTAGGGATATTGAAGATGCGATAAAAATTTAGGCAAGGGGAGGCCTAACACGAAGAAGGGCGAGAAGCAAGGACCATTCACGACAGTAATAAATTGTCGATAGCCGTGTTCAGGGATTCAGCACCGAGGTCGAAAGTTAGTAAGGAAGTTTTTTAGGCCATTTTGTGCACCGGCCACCGGACATCGTACTGGACTTCAACATATGTCTTCTTGAAACAACTCAATCAAAATTTTTTTCATGTATATTGTATTTTTTTACCAAGTGGATATAACTGAACGTTTTTGCTAACACTTTTATGTACGAACACTTTAATTTAATTTCAATCGTTTGGTCATAAAATCAGCGTTTCACAGCTTATATCTCGTGTAGGCAAAGTGAAAAAAAAAAAAAAGACTGAAAGCCATTTATAGTCTTGCACGCGAGGGCTACATGTGATCCAATGTAGGCCTACTGTTCATTCCTACGTGTCCTTAAAACTCCTGTAACTTTTATTATAAAGAAAACCTGCATGAGTCAACGACCAAAAGTTCTTGAAATACGCCAACAGTTACATAATTCATAAAATCCCTTGATGACTTATTTGCAGACTTGGTCAGTCTCTCCGTATTTCGCCGCGTGTCAGGCTTAGCTTCTGCAACAACAAACCAGGCAAGGATCTTTCGCTTTCGGTAAATTTCAGCAAAGAATAGATATTTAAGCGAATGATGTCTGAGCATGTAATATTCAAGCACTTCTTGTACGAGTACTGTGAACTGATAGGCCAGTAAGTTAAAACAAGTATTGCAGATGAACGCTGAAATGGTCATTCAACATTTAAATATTCCGTTTCCTATTGGAGTGTTTGAGGCCGGATTATTGACTACATATCGAATATAAAATTATACGATAACCTCAGAGACTGTATCGGAACTAGAACGATATGGTTAATTCTAGCTTGAAAGTCGAATTGCAACGTAGAATCAAGTTCTTAAGTTTTAATCCAAATTGTTGTAAGTACTGAAATAATAATATGAAGTGATCCGTTAGTTTCTGGCTCAGGTGGAGATGTACAGAAAGAGAGAATCAGATTTCTCTTTGAAAGAACAAATCAGTACATATATGAGTTTTAATTGAAACGTAATATTTAATATTTGTTTTGCTGTTTGAGTTAAAAGAATCGTTTATTTCAGCAAAATTTTCCCATTGTTCTGTTGTATATTTCATTTCAGATTTTGACATTGTCCGTATAGTTTACCTTAACGATCCATGTTTTTTTAGATTTTCGACGAAAGTAAGACGCTGCATGAACGCAAACTAGTAGTTCTTAGCATTTTAATTTAATATACTCCACATTTTCTTGCATGTTTAATTCTCTAACATAAAAGTAAAACATAAAACTAATAAGAGTGTAAATACCAAAAACCTTTGTAATATTTGTATTGAAACATCACTAATACGCCTGCAGACAATTTTTTAGTGAAAAGAAGCCCGCCGATATTTAAGTAATGGAAAAAAAATTACATTCATGAAACTAGACTATGGTGTGTCCCAGAATGCTGGATTTTCACTGAAAACACTTTCTAAAAACCCTCATGGGAGAAGGAACATAATGATTTGCATCAAAATACGATGCGATGCAATTCGCGAAACAGCCACAACCAAATTAGGCTCAATTAGTGACGGCGGGGTTTTCTTCAGTCCATGGACGCAGGTTAGACGTGAAGAGTCCGAAAACTATGTTTACACACATGTTCTTGGTTTTGGTATTCGGCGGTGTCACTATTTTTTTTTTTTTTTTTTTTTGTTCTTAGACGTTCCGGCAGAAGTAACACGGCATTGTGGGGTACACCTGCCAAGAAGCTGCTATGTGCTAATGTACTAACTATAATACTATTTTGGATAGTAAAAATAGCGTTTAAGTTGATAGCGTAGCAAGTCCATTTAGTCTAATTTTCCTTTTATAGTCATTATTGCGAATAGGACATTCCTCTTGCCTTCATCCTCATTCCCTTATTCATGATCATGATATATATATATACTGAAATTAATGTTTCTATCTCGGAAATCGTCGTCTCTTTCTTGCTAGTTATGTTATTCCTTTTACTTAACTATACGGATGTAAGGAGGACATAGTGAATTTTTCCTTCGTTTGACTCATTATACGTTTTATTGTCTGCTTCAGTATATCTTAAAATGTCTTGTGTCTCTTAACCACAATGCACAAGTAGCGACTTTTTTTTTTTTTATGGGGGAGGAATCAAAACACTTTTTTTTGTCAAACGGTTAACTAAACTCGTGACGAAGGTAACATAAAGATACACATTTTTCTGGTCACATAGACAGTAGAAAATGTACTGATGTGATCTTAACTTAAGACTACGCGTCTCTCACGCAATGATCCGGTAAATCAAAAGAATATCAAAACGGGGTGCAAAGTTTCAATCGTTGATATATCGGCAATGTAACAAGCGTGCAACTTTATTTAGTTCCTTGAAGTTAGAATATATCATTTTGAGAATGGTTTCTTGTCGAAATTAGATGTGTCACCAATAGATCTGAAAACAGACAAAACGGGCATGTTAACTAATATTTTAAGCTTAAGGGGGAGTGTTAGAAATTTTTATTATATTTTCAGTTTTCAAGCCATAACATTTATTTAAATTGTATTATAACAATTTTCTCTTCGACGAAGCATAGGATATATTCTTGGTAAACTGTTTGACATAAATACTAATCGAATCTTCCATTAAATTGTCATGCAGAATCACTGCAAGAAATTTTTTTTAAAATTAACCTATAATTCCTTTGCAATGATTCTGCATGATAAAACTAATAAAAGATGATATTATTATTTATGTTAATCAGTTTTTCAAGAATATATCATTCGCTTTGTCGAAGAGAAAATTTTTGATAGAACAATTTCAATAAATGGCATGGTTTGAAAACTGAAAATACAATAAATTTACCAAAGACTTCCCCTTAAGAAACTATTTTAGCTCTCATAGATGTCTCGTGCCGATGCGTCAAAATCAAAATTTTCATGTTGTGATGCCACTCAATAAGTGAAATGCGATTGACTTAAGTGAAATATTTTACAGCGAAATAACACGCCATGGGCTCCTAGATGAATCATAAAAATATTCCTAGGGAATAATTTTTTGTATTATTAAAAAATTTCTAAATTTGCAACTTCTTTCCTGTACTGTAATAATTTTTTTAAATACAAAATATTACGTTGTGGGTATCTAAATGTTTTATGTCGTAGCTCATGGGATGTTAGTTAATCGTGAATTATTTCATTTAAGTAAGTCAATTGGTTTTCATTGTTATCATGGCAGCGTTACATGCGACATTTCACTTAGGCGATCTTAAATAGTTTTGTGTCGTATACAAAACTAATACTATTGATAAACATATGTTTTTACCGCACTGGAACACTTATCAGGGCACCGTCCTGTTAAGGTATTTTTCCTATCCAAGGTCGCGTGACACTAAAGCGCTAATGTCAGGCAAGACACGAATATCGAACACGCAACTTCTGCGTGCAAGACACTGAACTGACGCACAGTCTTCCCATTATCGGTTCGCCTATTAAAACTTTCACCTGGGACCCAGCCAACATTAAACATTGGTGATAATAAATGTTAAGCAATGCCGCCGCGTGTCCCTCTGCTGCTTTGAATATTCTGTAACGGATGTTTAAGGGGAGTGTTAGAAAATCTTATTGTATTTTCAGTTTTTTAGTCATAACATTTATTCATATTGTATCATCAAAACGGTCTCTTCGGCAAAGCATAGGATATATCCTTGGTAAACTACTTGGCACAAATAATAACGGAATCTTTCGTTAATTTGTCATGCAGAATCATTGCAAGAGAATTATAGGTTAACTTTCAAGAAATATCTTGGAATGATTGTGCATGACAAATTAATGTAAGATTCCAATATTATTTATGTCAAGCAGTTAACAAAAATATACCCTATGCTATGTTGGAGTGAAAAATGTTTTAAACTGAAAATACCATACAATTCTATAACACTCTCCCTTTAGAGTAAACTGTACTCCACAGTGTCATCTACAAAACTAACAATTAGTAAAAATATAAAATTATGGTTTTATCGCACAAGAACACCCTTGATGTAGACGTCTGAGTGGATGTACTCTGTGCGTCCGATGTTTAGAAGTGCGGGAGCGGCACGGACAACAAAGCACGGACATCACGCCTCTGCGAGACAGTCAGTGAGTGAATAGACTTTGGTCAGCACTTAACATCTACACCTTAGTGCTGGTGAGATGTGACTTGAGGTGAGTATTGAGCAGCGCCGGAACGAAAGAGCGGGGAAAACGGGATGTCTGAAAAAAAAAATCCGCCGACTAACGATATCGTCTGGCACGATTCTTACATGCGAAAATCCAGGTCGACCCATCGGGAATCGAGCCCGGATCGCTCTAGTCACTTCGCCAAGCTTGGCCTGTAGACATTCAGTGGTGACCCTACCTTTTTATGACATAATATAGCATATAGTCGTGTATTGCACACGCCTAGAATTTTGAACGTTCTGCACAAATATATTATACCTGAAAAAGACCGCAAAAAGCACGTTTTTTTTTTTGTCTTTTTCGGTCGTGAGTAGGCTATATTGTCTTTGTTGGCGGTAAGGAGGGTATAAGACTAATTACTTTCCGTTGAGGCTTGTGTCTTTCTTACAGCATTTAGTGGAGGTTTAATAGGGCAAATATCTAATTATATTATCATTAGAGATGATGGTATATCGCGAAAAATTTTGTGCCAAGATAGCCTTGAAAACACTGACACAACGTAGCTGTCTGCAGACATAAAATATTACAATATCGGGATTCTTATTGGTTCAGTCAAATAGGGCAACAGCTCCACGTACAAGCTGAAGCCAGTAATCTTCTGGTAAGCTGGACGTGTATTGAAATCCATCAAACAGTCAACTTTTCCCGCGATAAACCATCATCTCTAATTATCATACCTTCATTACCGCTACAGTGAACAGGACATTACTTATGGTATTCTTACAGCCCACAAAAGAGATAATCTTTTCAGAACAGTTAAATACCTGCAATGCCTATATACACACGTGTAATGTTATTTCAATGTTATTCCTAATCAAACATCTTAAATGCTTGTTAAGACCTGCGCACGGCTTAGCAGCATAGAAATAAGGAAGTCTCCGGCGAAAATAATTCACCTATGCTGAAATTGTGTATTCCGACAGTGTTTCAGGAAAGAAGGACCCCAATATTTTTGCACAAATTGAAAAACAAGACGTATCAGACTATAGCCATACTAGACGCAGAATAACTTCACTTAAACGTGTTGAGCTTATGTAGAATTACCAAGCTCTGAGCGAGTCCCGATTTTTGTTTAAATAAAACTATTTTTTTAAGTAGTTTAGAATATATTATTCCCATGTGCTCTCCTTCTGATTACCGGGATAGGGCCCTGAAAAATAATTTCTAAATAGCAATGGAAGTTATTAATTCGTGGACAAAATGGGGTGCTTACCTTTCTTCAACTTGTAAAGATAGCAATTGTTGGGTAATGTTATCATACAAGTCTCATACAACCAGTATAAATTAGACTGATTCCTTAAAATGGTCAGGAATGCTGTCGTTGGTGTATGGGAAACAATTTTAACCATACCTAATTTTAACACTCCAATGCATCGGCATGGTAAATTTACAAATACTTTTTTTATAGCGTAACGAGCTGTGTATCAAATGTGGCTGGTCGTTAGTGCGACATTTTGCACTTGTTTAATAAAGAGTAAACTTTTATACAAAAATTGTTATTCGTTATACAAGCATTATATGGTTTCAGTTATTTGCAGCGTAATGAATATTGAGTGTAGATGTGATAGTAATTAAATCTAGTATGTTTCAAGGGGGATTTACAACGATCAGTCACGCCCGTCCGTCCGTCATACGCCCGTCGATCACGTGACTTTCAGCCAATCAGGAGTCTGGAATAATAATTCTATCCGTCCGTCCGTCCGTCCGTCGAAAGCTTGCCAAGCTTTAACTTTTTACGGACGAACGGGTGAAATTACAGACTTCTAAAGATTGTGACGATCGTTTTAACGGTTTTGTTTTAATAAAAAGGTTGCAATATTTTTATATTATTATTATATTATGCTATAAATTAATTTTAAAATAAGATAGAGAAAATTTTGACTTTCGGAAAAATTTAAAACACCAACCAAAATCATTATTTACATAAATGCTTACATAAATACTAACATTATACAATAAGTAATTTAATTAGTAGATAATTATGCACATAAAATTTTTTTGTGATGAACAGTGGTTGCAATTATTAGCAGCTATAGATTTATTAAAAATCTGTAAAAATTAATAATCTGTTTAAGGGAATTTTTTTATATCCCACGGGAGTTTTTTGTTTTTACATTGGTAGCCTTGTAAATTAAAGGAATATCTACGAACGGATGACGCGCTTTTGTAAATCACTAGCATTTCTGACGGACGTAACGAGACAAAAAATTGGCGGAAGGACGGATGACAGGCGGACGCCACGGATGGATAGTTGTAAATACCCGTCAGTTTTAAAGTTTGCTGAGGTTAGAAACGTCATTGGTTAACTTATTGTAAAGTTTTTTTTTTTTTTTTTAACGCGATCAAACATATCTGCCGAATGGTTTCAACTAAACATTTGTGAACATTGCCTTAATCCTTAACTATGACTTTGACAACTTTATATCGTAGCTGTAAATATATATTTTTAATAAGTTTTGTCAACACGAAAGACTGCTACTGGAGACTGTGCTGTCTTACTTTTCGTCAGCTTTGACTGTGGAATAACGTGACCACAGAACAACAAACAAAAGGGGTAGTTTACAGATCCTTTGCTCATTAGCCAGTCGTATTATTTCCCACTCCTGGAGCTCGGTCACAGTTTCACGACTTCCGAGCCAGTATTTTCCGAAAGCAATGGGATATAAAAAAAATAAGCCTCGAAAATGGCCCCCTCAATCACGGAATTCAACACCGTGTGATTTGTGGCAGAGAGAAATGGTTGCATGCTAAGCAGTCACGAGACTTGGACGGACTCCAACAGAAGAATTGCAGATGCCTTTCATTGAACACCACCAAAGATTTTTTTTCAGCATACTCGCCAATTTTTCATTCCGTAATATGTACTATAATTTCAGTTGAGAACGAACGGTGTTCTAAGACAAGATTGGGCACTTTTAATGATCTAAACTCACCTGAAAGTTTTCTTACCAAAACGGATCCTTTTGCTATGTTGGTTTTTCAGTTCTTTCCAATACATGCACTCACACTATAGTAATTTTAGTAACTACGTATATATTCTTGGCAAAACAAGTGAGGGGGTAATGGCACTACAAACGGTGTCGTTGTTAATAACTGAGGTTTCAAGACACGAAAACTGTAGTACAACGCGCAACGTCTCAATATCTGGAATGTTATACAGCTGTTAAAAGCAATTTTTTTCTCAAATCAAAGTCGAACGTCGCCAAAGAAACTATTTTTGTCACAATTAGCATATTATAGAATGTTATAAAGAGTTAGTAGAGCCCTATGGCTTTATTATTTTATGCGTTCATATAAATTATCCTCTTTCGTTTTACACTACACATAATCTTAGCTTTCAGGTTATTGTTATAACGTTTCTAGTTGAAGATTGTGAGAGGTATCACAATATCTCCCCAATATGCTTCTCTACCCACTTTTTTATTGCGTATGTTTAAGATATGTTAACACAATCGTTTAGTTTATAACCATGCAGTAAGATCATTTATTTTTCCTTGTATAGTTCTAACCGTGAATAGGGTATTCCTCTCGTCTTGGCGTTTTTATTTTTATTTTATTTATTATTTGTTTGTGAAATTTATATTTCCATCTTAGAACATATCCGACTCTTGTTTGCTAGTTTGGTTTTTCCTTCTACCTACCTATACAGGTGTAAGGAGAACACACTGCTATTTTTTATTCATTATTTGTTTTCTTAGTCTGTTCTGTCAGTCTGGTAAAATGTCCTGCGTAAAATTGCGTGTGTCTCTTGAGCCACGATGCTAAAGGTAAGTTTTTTTTGTCAAACTGGTTACTAAGCTCTTGACGTAGGTAAGATAAAGTTACACATTTCTTGGGTTGTAGAGCTTTTTACACACACACACACACACACACATATATATATATTTATTTATATACATATATATATATAATTCAATTTAAACTGGGCCAGATATCGTAAAATCGACTCATAGGTTTGTGAAAATTGGTTTATTTGTGTACTGCAGTTTTAATTTTCAAAGCAAATAATTTCATAATTTTTATAATAATCAAAATTTCTTAATTCGCTAATTAGACCATGTGTGTGTGTGTGTGTGTATTTTATTGATTGCTATTCAAAAATTAGGCTACATAGTACAAACAATTTTCAACAAATGTATGTGAAGGTTATACGATATCAGCGTGGCCCGTGGCATTGAGTACCTTACGAAAATAAATACTCAGGAGTAGAATTCTGTTTTCTTTAAAGTAGTGTGTATTATGTTAAGTTTCCCAGTGAGCAGCAGCCTTAAGAAAGCGGATCAGTCAAAATATAATTGTTTTAAAATTGTTTGTATTTGTGTGAGATATGGTACGTTTTGCAGTCATATATTGTGACTATTTTTTCTGTAACGAAAATGTTTAGCTTTCATAGTTTTTGTATTGTAACTTTTTAAAGTCAACGAGAAAAAAAATGGTGGAATACGTTAAAGGAAAAAAATTACTTACTGAAATGAAAAAATCTAGCCTACATAGAGGAACTGTGCCATGGACTACGGCATGTTTAAAAACCACATTAATTACTGTTTTGTGTTTTAAAGTATTTTTTTTAATTAGGTATTTTTATTTTAAATTTATTATTCTTTAAAATAAAAAAATGTCAGTGTAGTTTGTAAAAACGCATAGTCTGTGGCACAGTTATTCAGTGTGATTGTTTTGATTTCGGTAAGTAAGTTGGGTTTTCCTTTAATGCGTAAAACCATTTTTTGGCGGATTTTGACTTTAATATGGTAAAATTCAAAAACTATGAAAGCTAACAAGTTTCGTTACAGTAAAAAATAGTCACAATGCATGCCTACAAAACAAGCCATAACTCGTACAAACAAATTAAATTTTTCAGTAAACCCCCTTAAAACGAGAAATAATTCGAAAAAACTGTGATTTCGGAACTTATCATATGGTTTTTTTAACGCCTGGGGGCAATCTGTGGTTCTGATTTCAATCTAACCAAAGACTAGTGGAGATATAAAAGCAATCAACGGGCCCAGGACACAATCTCACCGGGGTATGAATAATATATTGTGTACATTATTACTACTTCCTTTTCTTAGAAATCGAAGAATATCTGCGTTCATATGATAACTTACCGAATACATTTTCCATCTGATGCTCTGCAGCTAAGTACTTTGAATTGTGTGTTTGATGGTCCAGTACGAACATAATGAGTTTTTGTTGTTAGTGGGAAAATTGTGGAATCCTGAAGGGGGTCCAAAATTAACAAACTTTTAATATATTTGGTTATATTTGTGGATATGTTGCAACCTATTGTCCTCAGAGTATGTTTTTATTTTTAAAATATTGGCTAAACAATCACAAAATTATTCCATTTCCACAGCATTTATTTATTACAGAAAATGTTTTAATGATGCATAGTCTTTCCTTTTGTTCAGAAATTTATTTATTTGAGCTCATCTTAAAGGTAAAGCAGGCTTTACGTCTCGTCGATAGCAAGATCATTAGAGACGGTAACATTAAACTTGGTACAACAATAGGACCTGAGAGAGGAGACGGCCATGGCCTCTAACGAACCATCCCAGCATTCGCCTGGAGTGACTTCGGGAAACCGAAATAAGGATGGCCGGAGCCGGGCATCGAACCCGGGTCCTCCCAAATGCCAACGTGTTACCGCTGCACCACCCAGCTAGGTTAAACTTTCGAAAACATATTGAATTTTATGTAATATATTTGATTGACTTTATACTGGGAAGTGTTAAGAGAATGGCAATAAAACTTATAACGGACATCTGCCAGTCTAATCACGACCAGGTAACTTCATTAATATTTGCAATTTCCCGAAATGCATTACTTGGAATTTTATTGGGCAGAAAACACTAGAATACTCTACTGTAACGTTTGATGTACTAGGATACTCCGTAAATTCCGTTATCAATTATAAACATTTAAAGCAGGCAGCAAGTTAATGCCGCTAACCTCGCAGGACCGCAGATATAAAAAAGTATTAACTTAGTAATATTCCACAGTCGTACTTTCTTTCTGTGCTCGTTCTGAAAAGTGGCAATTTCCTTCCTTTCAGATAAGGCCTTCCCTCCCCAAACATGCTTGGTAGAATCAATCAAAATTAAATCCGGGATGCATTTTCCCCGCCTTGTTTATATTATGGGGTGAATTTGGAGGTGGGGGGGGGTGAGCCTCAGGTTCGGGTAATGGTAGGGAAAATTGGCAATCCCCATCAGGAAGGGAAAGTGAGGGAAGTGGGCCAAAGCAGGAAGTCCCGCCCCGTGTCTGGTTTTATAAGCGATGAGGAAAAATGCCAGAAAGAGGATATGTCGTAGGGTGGGGGAGGGGTTACTGCTGAGTTGTGTTGGGGGATGGTCAGACGTGGCTGGCATCCTGTTTTTTTTTCTGAAGGTACAGAAACATGTCAGGAGCATTGCTGCACAATTACTGGAGTTAATACAGCCTGAAGCACAAAATGGGCTAACACTCTTGACAGAAATGTTTCTTGGAGTAAAATAAAATCTGCAAACAAATGGTTTGCCTTATAGTACCCATTAAATATATTTTTGTTCTTGATTTGTTGCCAAAAATGGAATATTTGCTTAACCACATAGTTAAATATTTAATTGTAAAAACAGTTATGTTCTGAATTTTTTAAAAATAAAATTACTCACTACCTAGTATCGAAACAGGTACTTCAGGATTTAAGACCGTACGTACATTAGCAATCACTGCCAGATAAGTGTTGACGTTTGGCGCTGAGTAATATAATCGCCACTCACCAAATGTTTTACCTAAAATAGGCCTACGAGATATATTATGTACAGTTTATTTACATGTGTTTTTTCCTTGTTCAACTGGTTTTATCGGTACCTGCCAGGAGCACCTTAAAATGAACTTTCAAATTTTGCTATAGGTCATTCGGAATAAAGTGAGCACTAAAAATTTAACGTCTGAAAAAAATCACTAGCCGTTACTGCATAAGTCACCATTAACAAGAGTTACTTTACTGCTTGTATGGTTGGTAGGGATTCATCGCAAGTAGTTCAGTGTATTTTCGTATTTGAATACACATTAGTGAAAGAACATCAGATGAAATTGACCTCTCTGAATTTAATATACTTAAATACTTGTTTATGAAATTATTGCAATTTCTACTTGCGGTATAATTAGACTTAATTGGCGCCAGAAGAATATGACGCTGTCGCCGGCTTCAGGTCATTTTGCACGTTACCGCTTGCTCCGCACTTCAGACAGTTGAAAATTCCACCGACAGGTGGCATCACAGTTATGTTTTTAGCCGCTTCGCCAAGTTGCATTATTTGAGGGTGTTTGATCCGTTGTGCGTATATACACATTCAAAGGATTGGAAATTACTATGAATATTATTGCCAAATGATGTGAAACCATCGAAATTCTGTAAATTATTTTTTACGTTTCCCAGCCTAGAAACAACATACCTTTTATTAAGAAAATACGATATTTGTTTCAGTTAAGTGCGTCGTCGTTGTTCGTAGCAGTAGAACTGAACGAAACTTGAATTCTTGAATTACGTGTGTCATGTGTGTTATAGTGGTGGTTTTGAGTTACAAATTCAAATAAACTAGGCCCGCATTTACGAGATTCGTAACGGCAATAGTGCGTGTTGTATATAAATTAGTCGATGGACAGAAACCAGTATTATAAGACTTTACCTCGCAGGTATTTATGAATACGATTACTTTTTATTATATCTTTTATTCAGCCCCTGCATTTAATTAGTATATGTTGTAGATTTTAAATTTATCGGAGCAGTTTAATGTAGTTGTAAACATTTCACGACCCTATGTAAATAAAAGCACGTGGCAATATTAATGTTTATATTCGGCGGAAAGATATAAACTGGCAGAAAACAGAAATTAATCAGGGCTTTTTTGAGTGCTCACTTTATTCCGAATCACCTATATTAGGATTGCTGTAAAAAGTCGCAAAATAACTCTCCTGGTGTTAACACAAGCCATGTTGTTCACATATGTTAAGTTTTGGCTGCACCAACAAAATGAATATTTGTCTACTTCTGAAACATTATTACACTTGAATCAACAAAATATTTTTGTTGTCTGGCTTCTTGTCAACTTATCTACACACACACGTGGTGCACTATATGGGTTAGCATAATTTTGCTACAGCTAAGTTATTTCTATAAATGAACGATTTGAAAGTGAAAATTGAAACCTACTCCATAAGAAAATGTAATGTCTGTGACCTGATGCATACAAATATTGTATTTAACCGAATTATAAAAATGTTTTTTGTTTGAGCGAAGATTCCGCCCTGTAAGATGAACATGTACGCGGGCAGTTTGAAATCATGTTGTAGAGGCGAAATTTTATTGGGTTAAATATTGTCCTTGCTGCAGAAAAAATGTAAAAGTACAAATGAAATGAAATCCCGCGTTTTACTGTGATAGTCACAATGAAGTCCCTTTGATATCAAGAGGATTAATTTCCTGTTATATGGACATGAGTTCTAGTTTTGGTAAAATATGGCTCTTTATTTTTATGTCAATAGTGGCCAAACGTAGTCTTTGAAATTATATGTTTGTATCGAGATGAGAGAGAGAGAGAGCGCGAGATAGACATATATAGGTGAAGTAAACCATCTTAGCCGCTAAATAATAACTTGGTGGTTAAAAGTCAACACCTCCTTTTTTACCGCGTACCCTACCGCCTGTTTTTGGCCGGTATTTTCAGCCCCGGCTTATAATTCTAGCAAAAACAAAAAAATTAGTTTTTTTTCTAAACTTTTTTTTCCCAGCATTCGCTAGACTATCAACTTTCACTAAATACAAAACGTCGGAACATGGAAATTTAGTGTTTTCAAAGCAGTTGTTAAGTGCTAAATTTTTTTTGTTTGTAGTTGGTGACACTTTCGGGCCCCTTGATATGCCTGTTTTGATTTTCGTTGATCTTTATGTGCGATGAACTTGGTTTATATTGGGCAGCACTCATATATATCTTGGCAGACCCACGACTATTATTTTATTTTCTGTTTGTCCTGTTTGGTCAACATCTGGAAAGTGCAGGGAGTTAAAATAAATGTTTGGGATATTCTTTTATTAATTTTTGTTATCTTCTTGCTAATTAAGAAACTGTAATTTGAGAAGAACAGTTTGAAATCCGAATGGCAAGAAGTGAAATAAAGAGGAGTATTTTATTTATAATTAATTTAGATTTTAATTATTATACATGCATATCCACAGTGCAAAATTTTAGGTGATAGTGTTGAGCAAAATGTTATCGGTACATGAGCAGTTATCCTCCTGATGTTAATATTAAATTTTTGAGACTATATAGTGTTTATTTTGCAGATTTTGTTAAAGTGTTAACGATTGACAGCATTCTTTCCACAGCGGTATTGTGTGCATGTCTTGTAAAATAAACATTGTTCAATCTAGAAGGTTTCACGGACAGGTGGGAATAGCAGGTCGTCTGTAGAAATAATCAGGTGTTTGTTAATACTTTCGCTTAATCTGAAAAAAAAATGCCATATACAACCCGTTCTTGATTTCATGACTGTAGTGTACGTAATACCTGTTATTTGAAGAACGTAAGAGGCAGTGAAAAAATATTAAAAACTGATTGTTTCAACTATTTCAGTTTTACAGCATGGCAGCTCTAAACCACCCTAACTGAACTACCAGGCGTTTTCCATATACAATTTTTCCAATGTTTTTATGCATACTTGTATACAAAATCAGAATCATATAATTATAATATAATTAATAAATTTTTGGAGACAATTGTTCGAAAAAGATTTAATTATTTAGTCTTGCAGTGGGTAGGAACCAAAATTGTATATCAGGGATGCACGTAGAATTCGGGGAAGGGGGTTTGAGAAGTCACCTTTTGGACTAAATAATGAAGGTTGGGTACTGAAGGATATACATTACCTGTAAATTTGGTACAGCTCCTTCAAACGGCTTAGAACTAATGCAGTCAACAAACGTACAAATAATTCCGAAATATGAATATAGTCTGTATATAACAGCCCTCAACAAATCCGAAAATAAATAAAAAGGAAAACTCAAATAAATAAGGGCAAAACAAGATGCATGATATTCGCGACAGTGATAGGCGAAGGTCAACTAGGACAATTTCGAAATTATTTGTATGTTTGTTGACTACGGCCATTACCGGCTTACTTGGTTTACTTATTTAGTATTTGTGTTGTTCATTTCCTTGTGCTTAGTATTTTATGTAAAACTGGGTTTTCTGCGATTCAACAATATTCGCTAGCAATGACGTATATACGACAAAACCAGTCAGTTTGTCGTACACCCACAATGCAAATATCAATTAAAGATCTCATTAAAGATAAAAAATTTCATGAGTGTCTTGTCGAAAATTTCAATAAAAATGTTAATATTCGTTCAGGCTTAGATTTATACTTTTGAGTATTGTGAACTCAACGTATTGTGTGTAATACTTTCACCGTTATAGTTATGTTTACAAGTAGTGAAAAAAAAAACAAATTCGCTGAAAAGAACAATATCTAGGTTTCGCTGTAGTGTTATCAGCCTAGTTAACACCTTAAAAAACGATTGTTAAACAACATGCTGGCATGCGGTATGGGTTTATGGTTTTTGTATTTTGTAATTTAAATTATTTTAATTCTTTGGCGCATTCAAATCATTAGTTTTATTATTTCATACGAATTTATTATTAAGTACGGTTGATTAATTTTGGTAAAATAAACATTTCCTTGTGCTACAAACAGACTATATGTGTATATATATATATGTATATATATATATATATATATATATATATATATATATATATATATATATATATATATATAATGTGTGTGTTTGTGTGTACACACGCAAGAAGCTTAGTTATATCTTCCGTTTAGAATAATTACCTTTATTTGCCGGAGTTACCGACAACAAATGCTTCAGTTGTCAATACATCCTGATTAGGGCTCCAAATTTTTATCATGGAGTAGGCGGATCAGTCTTTGTCTTAGCCTTCTACGAGTACGAGGTCAACTTGCTTCCGTAATAAAACCGCAGTGTTTGCACATTTACGTTTGTCTCTATCATATCTAATGATAAAAGCATTGTTCAGCCTGTTCTGAATACAGTGGGGTATTAAATATGTTTTCTCAGAGTTAGAGACAACAAAGCTTGGCCTTGGTAGCAGAGCATCTTAGTCTCTTTTGCCGTCAAGGAACAGTGTTACAGCACCACATTACACCGCGATACGTCGGCCGCGTTTCCTACGTAGCTGCTGCCTTGTCTCGACTAGGACGTAAACACGTAAACAGGGTCAAAAGCCATTTGCGTCTGCCGGTCGATAACATTCCTACCTCGTGACTCGCGGTACAGTGGATGACTTCATCCCCGAGTGACTACGTCCTTGAGTGGCTACGACATACTGCCAGGAGAACTGAGGAGGTAACTACCACACAACTCATAGCCAGAGATGATGGTTTTTCACGGGAAAACTTGACTGTTCGCTGGATTTCGACACACGTTCAGCTTACCAGAAGATTACTGGCTATAGCTTGTACTTGGAGCTGTTACCATATTTGACTGAGCCAATAAGAATCCCGATAATGTAATATTTTATGCATGTTATTGGTTTGCAGACAGCTATGTTGTGTCAGAAGTATATCACCGAATCATGTATGTTGCAAGAAAGTACAGCGTTTTCAAGAGTATGATGGCACAAAACATTTTCGCGATATACCATCATCTCTACTCATAAGAGCTACGCCTACTTCGAAGCACACGCACACCGCCCTTATAAAATGCTCTTCGCAGACACCTGCGCCTACTGCGACGAGAACCTGCACCAAGAAAGTCACTCTCCAGCCTATATCACCAAGGATTTCGCGTTGTAAGTATTCTCGCCTTTCTGCGTAATACTGACGACTGCGAGAACGGTCCGGAGCAGGATTCATAATCAGCCGCATCAAATAAAGATTGAACATTGGATATCTACGTGTCAGGAATCTTGAAAATGACCTGTTGCTATGGGCCTGTAAATTTCGCGTTGTTATCTGACAGCATATTGAGCTCCAAGTAAATGTGTATTCATTGGATTTTTTTTATGTTTACCGGTGGTTGTCCTGCATGCTATGAAGAAATGTTTCAACCAGTGAAGGTCATCTACAAGTCATGCCCACTGTCATGAAATGCAGGTACACAAAGGTACGAAAGCCCGGACCAATAACCGAGCGAGGTGGCGCAATAACAACACGTTTGACTCAATTCGGAAGGACCCGGGTTTGATCTCCAGCTCCGGCCAACCTGATTCGGTTTTCCATGGTTTCCCGAAATCGCTCCAGGCGAATGCAGGGATGGTCCCTTAACAAAGGTCATTGGCCAACTCCTCTCTCAGCTCCCGTCATTGTACAGAGTTGTGTGTCACCGTCTCTGATGACACAGCTGTCGACGAGACGTGAAGGCCTCTTTCCTTACCTAACCGGGGCCAATATCGTCACTGAGTGTGTTCGGTTGTGTATATGACAATGAATTCTAGCATGTGATCAAATGAACGCGAAATTTGCACGTCTCTACCTATTCCTAGGGACCCTGTTTTTCGCGAAAAGAATTTTGCCCCACTTTGTTTCCGTGCCTTATGTGCACTTCTGCAGCTCTGCTTTGTGGTCAGTAATTGGATATTTTAACTCTCTCGAGCCGTGGGATTCTGCCGGCAAATCACATACTTGTGTTGTTTCAGGAACGTTATTGTAATTGGCTCAGTCAAATGAAATAATGCTCTTCACATAGATACGCTGCAAATTACCATGAAGCAGAATTGCAGATGTGCGCGTAAGGCACTGAAACAAACTGGGGCAAAATACTTTTCGCGAAACGTAGGGGTCCCTACTTATTCCGCTTGCGATACTATCATCCATTAAATAAGGTAAGTAGAGTTTATTTCTTGTAGACAGCGAAGTCGATACGGTGGGTAAAACACAACTCGGCACTACGACAGGAACTGGGAGAATAATCAACCATGTAAAACCGAATTCAGGATGGCTGGCACCGTGAATCGAACCCGATCCTTCCCAATTTGAGTCCAGCGTGTGACTCTCGTACCACCTCCGCGATGTCATCCATCAAGAGATATTTCCGAGTGGCGTACTTGCTGGACCCAGACTGATGAGGATTGAGGCAGTAAGAAGAAGAGACCAATTTAGGGCCTGAAGCTAAACTCTTAATTCTTTGAGTATCCGCCTTACATGAACTTCCTCTCCACCACATCATCGCACCCGCCAAGGCGATCCGGGTTCGATTCTCGACGGGGTCAGTCCCCGGATTTTTGCATGTGGGAATCGTGCCGGACGATGTCACTGGTCGGCGGGTTTTCTCGGGGATCTCCCGTTTCTCCCGCCCTTTTATTCCGGCGCTTCTCCATACTGTTATGGTGTCGCAATTCCGCGGCGTCGGTGCTGTCGCGGTAGAGTAGGAGGACGATTGCAAAACCCCGCGGCGTCGGTGGCGTCGCAGGAAGGCAGTAAGTGGGTGCTGGGTAATCAACAAGTCACCAAAAAGTGGCGGATTGCGGCAACAGTGGTATCCCAGGAATCCGATGACTTGAAGAGTTAAGTGGGTCTTAACACTTACCCAACACCTTGCAAACTCCTGGATTCAGCAGGGATTGCTCCGCCTCTGGGCATAGCTGGGAACCAATCAGAGGGGAGGATTTTGACGGCCTGGTGGGGGTGCGAAGAATGGTATAGACATCGAGTTAGCTACCGAGGGGGAGTTGGAGTTGGGGAAGAGAGTCGACGAGATAGTCTTCTGCTCGGGTGACGACCGCACCTAGTGACTCGGGGTTCGACCTCTGGCTAGAGAACTAGCTCCAACGGCGGCACGAGCAGTGAGTTCCTGTTGGCCTAGGGGAGGAGAGCGATCCCTTATCTATCTCCTGTCTCGCCTTACCCTAACCCTTCCACTCGATTCTATTTCTGTATGGCTGTTATTCCTTGTTCTTTATTCTAATAAACTCATGTTACCTTTCATCTCTGTCTTATTTATCTTCCCCTTTTTCGGCTAAACTTTATAACATACTCACCTCATATGACCCCCCACAAGCGCCGAAGAACCTTGATGTTAAGCGCTGACCAAAATCTCTCACATCATCGCAGTTTCGAAAGAAGCATCCCAACCACAAATCCCGTGGCAAGTATACGCGAAAAGCGTCTTTTGTTTGCTATAAGTGATTAGCATCCAAAATAGAAGGTTTCCTTCTTCTATGAACTAGTGTAATTGTGATTCTGTGTCAGGCCTATATATTGTTCTCGGTATATATGTACGGTAGAAAACATGTTCTTGAACCTGTCTAGTTGTTTCCTCGCAATGTCAAACTGGTGCAATACAGCATAATGTAATAGTACCAATCGTTGACGTTATGGAAATGAAAATGTAGAATTTTATTTACGATCAGCGAAAATTTGCAGCTTTAATCCACCGAGTTGGCGTGAGGATGATGAATATGGGCGTTCTACCTTCAATGTGAGAATAAGTATGTGTACTTGTATTTGTGTGTGAAAATAAATATAACAAAGAACAAAGTCTGTCAAATCTCTTTTCCTTCTCAATTCCTGGGCCTAGGCCAACTAATTTCATATGGTGGAAGATTCAATACTGTAATCTACTTGCCGACAATCCATGCATTACATAGTTTGTAATATACGTACATGCTTCTGCGGCAGCAAGTGCAGATTTTCCTCCTTCGCCTTACCGTCGTATTGTTATACTGCCATAGATAATAGAATGTCGAAGGTAGTAATTTGTAAATTAGTACACTCCAATTCTGAATAATTTACCTTACAATTCACTAATTACTATTTTTTCACTGATTCCAGTTGTATGAGTTTCATAAAATTAAATCTGTGTTAATCACAGTTAGAATGTTAGGATTTCAATATGAATCTGTGAATATTAACTGGTTTGCAAGTGACTTTTTTACCACTGACTTAATTCGTAGAAACTGCTTAATCTGGAATCGGTGAAAAAACCCTGTTTGATCAGTGTTTTTCACTGACAACATTTAGAGCGTAGAAATAATTATACATCGTGTGCTAAGATTCGATGTGATGTGGTGGTGTTACTGTGATATTAGGCGATTCAAGGAACAAGGTCGGGCAACTGGACGGTTACACATCTTCGCTCCACTTTTACCTGGTAATATTGTAAAGAAAGACACACTGTCTGTTCTCCTCGGGCAGTTAATTCACGCAGTAAGCATGGGAAGGGCAAAACTACAGCTTGAGGAATTCAAGCAGTATCCCGAGTATAGTTTTCAAGCGTCCAATAAGTTAATAAGATCCTGAATTGCTTGCAGGTGACTGAGCAAACCTATCTAACCTCGGCAGGTTACGTAATATAACCTCCCCTGATAACCTGCCACCGCAGAAGCCACGAAATGGTTGTCCCTTTCGAGAGTGAAGCTCCACATTCCTGGCTGGTAACTATGCGGCAACACAGACAGCCCTGAACAAGGTGGGGGTGTATGGTGGGGAGGTTTGCCAGACGGACGCAGGAATGCCAGCATCTAGCCGTTGTGTGGCGATAGTATGGGCAAGGTATGCTTAGACAGAAGACGTGCATCTTTGTTATGTGATGAATAGAACCGAGTCTCTGCCCAGGTCCCAGCCTGGCTAAAGAACGTCCGACATCAAGACAGGTGCATATTTGATTATTGACTTAAGACAGTTAGTTCTCTTGTTTTAGCAAAAATTGTGTTCAGAATTCTCAACAGTATGTGCTAGTCGTGGTAACCTGAAGAATTGGGTATTCTTTGCGTGTATTTATTTTGGCTTTAGAACATTCGGTATCAGGATGTAATTTTTAATGAAACCTCTAAAACGACATAAACTTGAAAGTTGGTGTTGGAAGCGAAGGCTGTATTTCTGCTTGAGGCAGGTTTCGACGTAAGGACGTTCATTACCATGCCGGACTCTGGTCAATATCAGTAATATTCCTAATCTCGTCCACATATTTCCCCCACCTACCGTCACCCCCTTCAATTTATGTCCTAAATAGAGCTTATATCTGCACATGATAAAGCTTACCCCGCTTGCTCAGATGTGTGAGCCATCCACGGTTTGAAGACACTGGCATCTGTCGAAGAACTAACACCAGTTTCCGCTGGAGAAAGGATTGGCGTAGCCCACATTCATGAGCAGAAATTGTCCTATTTTAATACCTGAACAATAATAATCGGCCACCTCGAAACTCTTTGGTACCAATATAAATTCCAAAACAAATTAGCATGTTTCTCTTATTTCTCTTAATATAACTGGACGACGACTAAAAAGGTTTTTAAATATTGCAGACGAGTACCAAACGTTATTAGTGACGTCTCAGAATAATTCTCGTTGGTAAATTTTAACGTGGGATAAAAAAAGTGACGAAAGAAAAACATCGGGCACATATAATATATCGCAACCGGGATAAAAGTAAACCTTTCTCGTGAAGTGGAGGAGTTTTCAGCGCTGAACTTTACCCATGATATGTCACTCTCCCAACAGGTTATATACATTTTTAAATAGTTTTCAACGAATTTAAAAGTACCTAGTGGCAGCTCCTTCCCCCGCCATTCATTGAAGTACTAATCAATGTTCTTAAAAATGCTGGGCTGAACTGTACCAGACTGTCTCACTGTGTTCTTAATGTTAAATTCAACGCAGATTAGTTAGTCTTCCAAGAGAAATCCCAACGCAAATTTGCTATTGTTTATCTTATTCCACGAGAGTATATGCTTTCTCTCTCTCTCTCTCTCTCTCTCTCTCTAAATAAGCAAATAACAAGAGAGAAAGCTCATGAAGTTGAGTTTCGTGATAGAACTTAGTGGGTTCCAAACTACCTTCACACTTAATGACAACAAATAGTTGTGCCAAGGGAGTAGCGTAAACCGTCACAAGCCCACATGATCACGCGAAAACTGATCATGGCTACCGAATACACGAGTTTGGTTCGTTTGGAATGCAGCCGAATATTTAGGTACGCGTCAGCATTCGTTACATGCTAAAATCAAATAACCAGAACTATCAAATACGATTTTTAGTGTACTGGATCTGGTAACGTGAGTGTTAACTAATAGACAATTATTATAATGTTGTTTTTCTTAGATCGGACGAGTAATACTGGGCTCGTATTTAAGAAGACGCTGGTTCTATTCCAAGTATGGCCATCTATAGTCTGTACCGTGTAATATTGCAGGATTTTGATATTTGTCTTCTGAGAAGAGTGTTTGTATACAGGATTGCAGCGGCCCTGTTTTTTCAGGAAGTAAGGATAGTTTAAAGTCAGCACACTAGAGCACCTTTCTCAGATGTCAAGATCAGGTAAACTTTTACTGTATAGTCTATATATTTCGGTTTTCCATGGCTTGCCGATGTATATCCAAACAAATGCTGGTATGTTGCCCTCTGCAGGGAGTAAATGATCCCATCTCCCTATTTCTGAGTGTCTGAATCATGGTTCTGGCTCTAATGACGTCGCAGCCGAAACATTATTTAGCTTTGTAAGATGTTCTGTCGCAGACATTCTGCGCGTTTTCGAGAAGTCAAATTTACACACGGAGTTTAATAGAAAGAGATTTTGGTCAGCGCTTAACATCGAGGTCATCAGCGCTGGTGATGGATGACATGAGGCGAGTGTGAATGAAAGGATGGGGGAAACAGGAGATCCCCGAGAAAACCCGCCGACCAGCGGCATCGTCCGGCACGATTCCCACATGCGAAAACCCGGGGACCGACCCCGCCGGGAAATGAACCCGGTTCGCCTTGATGATAAGGGATTGGTCTGACCGTTCAGCCACTGCGGCCCCACCGTGTTTAATAGAAAGATAATCACTTGGCAATTTTAATATTGCGTGAATGAATGTACTCTAGGGTACCTTAGGACATAAAAATGCACCAAGAGGTAACTTCTAGGAATCCGCTGACGTGAAATTAAACACTTCAGTGTAGAAGCGACGGAATGCGAAGGGAGGGGAAACGGGAGTATCCCGAGAAAATCCGCCGGCTGACGGCAACGTTCGCCACGTTTCCCATATTTGTAAGATCGAAAACCGACCATGTCGGGAATTGGACACGAATCTACTTGGTGGTAGGCAAGAGGCACTGTATCATTTTGATCTTGGTAAGTCTACGGAAATTGGATGCGGTGTCGCCTATCCTGTTGAAATCTTTCATTTTCTTATGATAAATTAAGGGTGTGAACGAATTACCGGCTATCTCTCTTGATAAAAACTTTATATTTATGACTAGGTGCCTATTGTTCGATTTTATTGTTACTGAGTCATTTGGTTTCTACTACATTGTAAGAGGCAATTATCTTAACTTTTATATATTTGTTAATAATTACGATGTAATATTTAGAGTCCAATGCGCAAATTAAAGGTAAGTAAATTGCCAAAGTTCCGGTTATAACATTTTCAAATAAACCTTACCGATTTTTTAATCAGGAATAAATTAAGAAAAATTAACTATGATTAGTCAAGTGGGCTCTTATGAGGCAAGAAAACTTAAGCCAAGTTTTAAAATGTGCAAACTTTATCATGAACAGACTGTACCTACCTAGACCGGCCTCAGACTCACTAATGTCGGGGAACAGTGTTGGGAATGCGACCTGACGCTCCAAGCTTAGGACCACGATCACGATCCACTAACATTTCACTTCCGGGAGGTTGCTGGAGGCACTTGAACTACCTCCCCTATCCTTCTCCTCTAACTGCAGTGTGGACCATGGCCACCAACCATCCTCTTTCTAGGCGAGTACTTGGCTCCCGAAACTTTCCCTTCTCCGTGGGCATGCACCGCCCCAACTACCGTGCCGCCCGCATTTCTGTTCTGTAACCTTCGTCGATCCCCACTTCCCTCCTTAGCCCTCATCAACCCATACCTTCCACAGCCCTTATTTGCTTCGACTTGTTAGCTCGTCGTGTTGTCCTTCATTCTTCTCGCTGCGTTCAAACCCTCCACGGACTGTCTTCAAAAAACTATAATTTCACACAGCCTTTGGTGCTTTCCCGACTCGGTACCCTTGTTCTGGTTTTCTCGAGAACCTCAAGGTAGTATGGGCTGAACATCGTTTGAAAATGTATTTCCGTATTTTGTCATCGAAAAACCTTCTGTTATACCCACGTCAAAAGGAAAACACGTTTGAGATAAGGATGTATAAGATAATAACATATATATACTCGATAAGCAATATTTACTTAGTCATGGTTTGAAGTTTGTGTTCTCGCTGTTTAACTTAATATTCAGCTATGGTTGTAAGCGGATATAACAATTAAGCCTCCTAAGCGTGGTACCAGATAATTTTCGGCATAAACGTCTATATTTTTCACCTAGTGTCAGCCATTACTATCCACCAGGAAAAAACGTGCATATTTCGACAGGGCGGCTATTACGAAATCATTACTTACAGTACGTAATGTTTATGAACAACAAAAAAGAGCTCTGACTACAGAGAATAACCACAGCACTAGACATAGTTCTTTGGGGTGAAGAGTTTTGTATGTCCATATTTCTGACAAACGGACGTTTCTGGAGGATGCCCTGCGAGGTCTCCAGTCTATACAGGATATTTCAAAAGTTATAATAATAACATGTAGAAATGAGTCAAGTAAAGAAGAGTAGAAAAAGGTCCAGTACATTTGGTCCCGGAAATTAATAGTTCACAAAATTGTGACATTTTGAGAATATTGGACCGCCAGTCAACTTCAAAAACCTGTACAGTAAAAAACTGCACTGTCGGGTCTACAAATCAAACGCAAATATTTTACCACGCCAATATCTGCAAATCTATAGCAAATGGCGTGGCATGTTACACTAGGGTCCCTAGCGGCTTGGAGAGATATACTTACATTGGTCAAAATAGTCGTTTCGTAGCCTACAGTAAATATATATTTAATGTATGATATGTTGGTATGAATCTAGTCGATCACTCCAAGCGGCTAGGAGCGCTACTGTTGCTCCAATTATTTGAGAGGAGTTGATACTGATGGAAAAGATATTTAGAAAACGGACACGTCCCATGCTAGCACTTTCCTTTGTTGTACCTAAGCAACACAGTCAGAGGTCATGATCATGTTATCTTTGCAAAACTGTTTATTCTGGACCTACGTTTACTAGACGTTTTGCTTCTCTTGACTTGTACGTCTTAATAGTTAGTGGACGCTAGCTTTTTTTTTTCGTTTGAGGCACGGAAACGGGGAAGGTGATAGTCGAATATAACACGTCCATCAAACACCTCATCGCCTCTAGGCGCGGAGGACTAAACTAGCGTGCAATGTTCTCGTAGAAACCGTTTTTCAATGGGACTTCAAGCGATGACCCTATTATTTTTATTTGTGGAAAGAATGAGGTAAAGTGTAATGCAGGTTTCTATGATTTAGTTTTCCGATTACGGTTTATATTTTCTCAGCTATAATAACGTGGAAAAGTAAATTTTTATCACTTTTGAGGAGCTTAGAAATCATGTTTTTAATTAGCGGACGGCATTTTTAAAATCATAGGAACACAGTTTGAAGTGTGTCTTCTTTTCGTAAATAAACATTGGAAATATTTTTAACAGTGCAACGCTCGCCTGGTAATGATCAGGGGACACCATCCCCAAAACATCAACAAGACAACGCGACCAAAACTGTCTCCACCTAGACAATTATTGGATTTATCATGAAATCTCTGCCTGAGGCAACCAGAAAAAAAATATAAATATATGAAAAGAACAACATTTAAACAATAACAAAATTTATTAATTACTTTCAAATACAAAAAAGATATATCAGAAATCTTATACTCCGTTGTAACCATTAACGGTCATACACAAAATATATCAATATATCATGAATCAATGGCGTTACAAATGCCATACATAAAACAGAAAATTACTTGGCCTCAGTTCTCTAGAATGACTTTAAAATTTACTTGGCCATCAAGAATGTAACATTTTGATATCTCTCAGAAATTGCATTATAAATACATGCCTCAGAATTAACATTTAATTCATACATTGAATTTATGGTCACACATGGACCAAACTCCAAGTAAAAAAAAAACAGTAACAATAATTCATGGCTAGTACTTAACTGAAACGTGTCACAAACAGCATGTCCGCCCAGGAAAACGATTCTGACAATGTAACATCTCCTCTCTCTCTGAATTAAGTCCATCATAGCCTCCTAGTCCGAGTCCGAGAGTCTCTCAACCAGAGACTCCTCCATTCTCCTCTTCCATGTCCAAAACTCCGCTATTTATTACAAATACTAACCAATCACAGTTCAATCACAAATACGTCATTTCAACAGTCCTGTCCGCGCCATCTATACGCTTGCAGCGCTATCTACTTTTAAGTGGCGCTATCTACAATCGTAAACATGAGTGCCAACTTGCGTTTCCAAAA